>MU831776.1:0-107244 GCA_029204225.1 Diphasiastrum complanatum
GAATTGGATACTGGGCTCCTAACTTTCCTATTAAATTCTTAACCCTACGAGTATATTTGCTAAGTGATTCCTTTGACTTTTTTTCAACAGAGTTAAGCCGAGCAACAAATCTAGTGGAATACTCCTATCTCCCTAAACTGTTTAGGAATGCTGCTTTTAAAGCGTTCCAAGTATTAACTGTTTTCGGTACTAATTGACTGTACCAAATCCTAGCCTGCTTCCGCAGAAGACCTGGCAAAACTAACTTTATCCTCATATGTCTGCTCTTTGTTTGGTATGGTAATGGATTCAAATTGTGACATATAACTATCTGCATCTTCAGATGATAATCCCTTAAAGTAATCATATCTGATTTTTGTAGATGTGGGTGGCGCTGGATTAGCCATATTAACAGATGGTGGTGAACTAGATGAACTTGGAGGATCTGAATCTAAACTTCGCTTGGACAAAGAGTCTGAACTTGGTTCGGAAGTAGAATCAGACGAATCTGATTCAGGTGAATCTGTAGAACTTGGTGTTTCAACGGATCTTTCCTCAAATGAATCTACAAATGCTGTAGTAGCGTGTAAAAGATCATTAAACGCTTTAGGTGTTAATCTTGCTCTAACTGGTGAGTTTTGCAAATTCTGCAAATACAAATATCTAGACTTCCTATATGCTTCTAAACGTTGTGCATGCTCTAAGTGTTTTGTTCAATAATTGCTTGAGATTATGTTATTGGCATGCATTACATGAGAAAGATTAGTAGATGTAATACACTTAAAAATATTGCAAAAGGTGAAATTCATCTCCCGGCAAGGGTGCCAAATTATGTGGTGGCCTAGTTGTTATAGATTTCCACAAAATCAATGAATTACATAAAGGTTTGATTGTTCTCCAAGAGAGAGAATAATCTCATCTTTTGTATGGTAAATGTATGTATGATGATAAACAGACTAGAGTGTATAAAGTTCACAATGAATACTACAACGACATAACTGGTTATCCAAAGATATTTGGGTAGATTGGCATCCAGGAACACCAATGATGAAACGATTTGGTCAAGGTTTGTAATTGTAAGAATCACTTTATCTTTTAGGCTCTTCAAGCATCAGGAAAACAGTCAGAACTGACAGCAACTAGCAATTAGATTCATCAAGCAGAATCACATTAGCTAAAAGTTCTTCTTAATCAAACATAGAGAATTAGTTTTGATCGCAGGAAGCAAACAAGACAGAGCCTCAATCAATCCATTATCTGAACACATAGCTCATTCAGAGTTGAAGGAATTTCTGTTAAAAGTTATGTTTAACCACTTTGGCTAATTTCCTACGCACATTAGTCAGAATTATTACTTGATGGTGTCGCTTGAAAATCCGTGTTAGAGTAACTGAAATTCAGTATAACTTAAGAGATGTGTGTGACGCAAACAAAACAATATCACAATCAATCACAGATCATACAGACTGTGTTCGCACGAATGGTAAGAAGTAATTCTGTGAGAGATAACAGAAGGAACGAATGTTCAAGCTATAAGAACTTGCTCTTCACTCTTTATTGATACTCAGCTCTGCATAGAAATGCGTTGAAGACCTGCCATAACTGTCTGCTCAGTTGATGTCCTGAAAGAAAACTGCCTGCTGACCTGCATGAGAGGAAGAGAGCGATGTCTTCGCTGGTCTTACTAGAAAACCCTGTGACTGATGCCCGAGATGGCTGGAGGTGCATTGTGGCTTGCCGCCTTCTAACTTATGTGGAGAAGAACCTCTCTTCGTTGGCCTGAGAAAATGCGAAGAGAGAGAGAAGAAGTGTGAAGGTTTCCCTTGAAGAAGTGTGAAGCTGCCTTTAAGAAATGTGAAGCTGCCTTTAAGAAATGCGAAGGTGTCGGAAGGTAGAAAATCCTGAAAAATGCAAAGGTGGGAGGCTCTGGCTGCGTGGAGGTGCTCCGATGTAGGCACTAAAGAATGAACGAGCTCCGAAAATCCCGAATAGTGTGAAATGTGTGACAATGGCCCTTCAGATTGAGATTTAGCAATAAAAAGCCGAAATCATTAACAAATTGTTGAAACCAGATCACCACAAGGGAACCTCAATTATAGCATTCGACAAAGGCAAAAATGGTTGAGTGTGGAGAAAGTCACAGTTCTTCCAATTTTCTAAAGAAAAAACTCAATTTGAAGAAGGTTTTCAAGAAAATTCAATTCTTTATCATTATAGTCACTATAAATGATAATGTGGAGCTGGTGCTAGGGCAACTTTGGGCAAGGAAGAAGTTGTGAAAAATTGCATCTCGTTTGGTGAATATTTGAATATGCTATGGACTGAGTTTTTGGTTTAAAAACTTGAAAGATTCAAGTTTCAGTGAAAGAAATTAATAGATGTTCCCTTTTAAGTCCAACTCAAATTCACCCTTGTTGATTAAAATCCATCTTTTCTATTATGTCATTATTTGTAAATAGCTATCAAGCTAACAGATTCAATAGATAAATTTAATTGCCTTATAAATTAGCTCATTATCTATTCTATGATAATTAATTTTTCAAGGGCTCCTAGCATCAATCAGTTTCCAGGCCTCTTTTCCCTCGTATCATGAAGTGATATATTTGTCTATAAATTTTAACATGAAGAGATTGCTCTATCTAAAGTTTACTTTAATGTGTGTTATAAGTTTATAAGTTAGTCTCAATTGAGTGTCAAGTTGTAACTTCTAGAGTTCCTTCCCAAGTGCTATCGAAATTTTGGGCTCCCATGAGATAGAAATTAAAGCTTAAACCACAATATTAAAATCTCATGTAGTTTTCTAAATCGTGTCAATTAGCTTAATGAATTTTATGAACTACTAAACTTTAGTTTAAAACTATGTTAGTATTATGCTAAGTATATAGTTCCCTACAACATAAAGCACTCCTAGTATTTTTCCTTTGTTATTTAGGGTGCGTTTCTGGAGCATATTGCACTCCTAATATTTTTCCTTTGTTATTATTTAATATCTAGGGAGTGTGTGTGTGTCTTAGGGTAGTATAAGGGGGTAAAAATATTAGGAATACTTTATGTCAGGTGATGCATTCATCTGAGGGCATTCCCATCAAGCGAGACTCCGTTTCCTTCAGGCTACGTCGCCCTCGAGGTCATGAGGGTCTCCCCTCCTTGGGAACGGCCCTCAAATGAATACATCACCTATTACATAAAATAGCTAGTGATATTTGAAAGTCTAACATCATTCAATTTTTTTAGATAAGCATTTTGAGATGCTTGTTATATGATCTCACATGGCGATAACTCCAAGAAGCATTTTCATGTTATGGCTTTCTCAAATTGCCATGCCTGGGTGAGGTGATCTCTTCTTAAAGTGGCATGTCCATGATGATATGGTGTAAAGGAGGTGAAGGAAATAGGACATGTACTAACTTATGACCTTTTTGGATCATGGGATCCTCGTCATGTAGTTAAATAGGACATAAAAGCCAAAAGAAAAGAATAGAAATTTACTACGAGATGGATTCATGTGAATGAACACCACGTTCAATGAGAGTAAGGACTCACATTTGTTGCCACTTTCACCTGAAAGGCAGTTGGAAGTTGACGGTTACACCTATCAACATGCGCACCACTTCGTTGCTCCCACTCTCCTCCTTTTCTCCTTTATCACTCTTTTCTTCGACATCTTTGCTCGCTCGCTCTCTCTCTCTCTCTCTCTCTCTCTCTCTCTCTCGCTCTCGCTCTCGCTCTCTCGCCACAGCTACAAACATGAGAGAGTGCATCTCGATTCATATTGGCCAGGCAGGCATCCAGGTCGGGAATGCTTGCTGGGAATTATACTGCCTTGAGCATGGGATTCAGGTATGCCCGCAGATCACTGTATGTGTACTTAAAAGGATGACACAATTTGTTATAAGAGTATTACACTCCCTGGAGTATGGAACTCTGGCTTTCATATGGCACACATTGATGTCCTTCATATGTGTATTGTTTCAGTATAAAGTATAATTCAAATCTCAATCTGCAACCTGTGTGATGGATTACAGCCAGATGGTCAGATGCCCAGTGATAAGACTGTTGGAGGCGGAGATGATGCCTTCAACACGTTTTTCAGTGAAACTGGAGCAGGAAAGCATGTGCCGAGGTCTGTATTTCTTGATCTGGAGCCAACTGTGGTAGATGAAGTACGTACTGGTACCTATCGTCAGCTGTTTCACCCAGAGCAACTTATAAGTGGCAAAGAAGATGCTGCAAACAACTTTGCCAGGGGTCATTATACAAGTAAGTCTGTCTGCGACGTTCAGGTTTGCACGCATATGGATAAAATCAAGTATTTGAGGTAAGCTGATCTAGCGTCTCCTTTGTTTTTTATTATGGCTTACCCATATTTTACGGAAATAATCTTGGAAGTCTCTAACATGTTTATTTGCAGTTGGTAAGGAAATTGTGGATCTTTGTTTGGACCGCATCAGAAAATTGGCAGACAATTGCACTGGACTGCAAGGCTTTCTCGTATTTAGTGCTGTTGGAGGTGGCACAGGATCCGGTCTTGGATCTTTGCTTCTTGAGCGTCTATCTGTTGATTATGGAAAGAAATCCAAGCTTGGTTTCACGGTCTATCCGTCTCCTCAAGTCTCCACCTCCGTCGTGGAGCCTTACAACAGCGTTCTTTCAACTCATTCCTTGTTGGAGCACACAGATGTTGCTGTGCTGCTTGATAATGAAGCTATTTATGACATTTGTCGACGGTCATTAGACATAGAACGTCCCACTTATACCAATCTTAACAGACTAGTGTCACAGGCAAGAATAGCCGAAATATGTTCAATAGACATATAAAGTTTGGTTGCAATCTTTCCAGCTCCAGAAAAATAGTTACAGCACTTTGTCATCTAACTAACATCAGATCTTTCATTACATGAGTACGCAAAGATTTAATATCCTTATGATCTCTTTCCGACAGCTTGCCTTGTAATAGCGCTATTCTGATGCTTAAGTTCCTTGTCTGTCAGGTGATATCATCTTTAACAGCATCTCTCCGGTTTGATGGAGCTCTCAACGTAGACATAACTGAGTTTCAGACCAACCTGGTCCCTTATCCTAGGATTCATTTCATGCTCTCCTCTTATGCTCCAGTAATATCAGCCGAAAAAGCTTATCACGAGCAGCTCTCAGTTGCTGAGATTACAAGTAGCGCCTTTGAGCCTTCTTCCATGATGGCAAAATGTGATCCTCGCCATGGCAAATATATGGCCTGCTGTCTTATGTATCGTGGAGATGTTGTTCCAAAAGATGTCAATGCTGCAGTTGGAACGATCAAGACCAAAAGGACAATCCAGTTTGTGGACTGGTGCCCAACTGGATTCAAATGTGGAATCAACTACCAGCCTCCTACTGTAGTCCCCGGAGGTGATCTTGCAAAGGTGCAGAGAGCAGTTTGTATGATATCCAACTCCACTAGTGTTGCAGAAGTATTCTCTAGAATCGATCACAAATTTGATCTCATGTATGCAAAGCGTGCTTTCGTGCATTGGTATGTGGGCGAAGGCATGGAAGAGGGTGAATTCTCTGAAGCCCGGGAAGATTTAGCGGCGCTTGAAAAGGACTATGAAGAAGTGGGCGCTGAGTCTGCTGAGGGTGAGGGTGAAGATGATGGAGAGGAGTACTAACTCAATGGTATAAGCCTAAGCACAAGAAAACAGAACTCAACAGCTAGCTCTAATCTTACATGCCAGAGAAATAAGTTTTTATGAAGAAAAAAATGTTCTGATCCTCATTAATGCTCGGAAGAATATCATCCTGTACTGTACGCTTGATCTGTTTCCAAATAAAACTCTATTTCCTCAACTTTCAACTAATCTATGCCTTTCTATCTTTGCATACTCTTGTGCATTCTGATAGTTTATGACAAGTGATATGATGAGTGAAAATTGTTGGGATATATAATGTATGCATTCACATCACAAACAAAGTAACTAGTTAAAATATCAGTGTAATACCAGTGGGGTCCCCAACCGTCATGTACCTTTTCAAAACATCTTCTCTCTCAGCTACATGTAATGGGCAACGCGCCCTCATCTCTCATTCATTCAATAAAGATGTGATGTAGTTATGCTATCTCTCTCTCATAGACTTGCTGCACTATCTGAAAACGAACATGGTATCAGAGCTTGGCTCTCTGGCATCATCCTTGAGGCATTCCGGATTACACCGCCTCATTCTCTGCCTACCTGCATCTTATCCACACAAGAGATGAAGAGAACCAGCGGAAGCTCAAGAGAAGGATTGCTACTTACTAGTGAATGTTTATGAAACTAGTTCTGCACTAACTAGCAGTCACCAGTCTACTGTCTTAGTCACTGTGAGATTCAGCAGGTCAGAATATCCAGCACACAGATTCATAAAATAGGATAATACAGTTTTAGAAAGACTAGAAGAAAGAATATTATGTACAAAAACTCTCTCTAATTATGTTGCTGCTTATTCCACTCGTTATGTTGATCCATTCTAAACCTGTTGCATGATTTCCTCTTTGATTCATTGCCCACAATCCTAGGTGGATTTTGGAGAAGCATTTCAACGTTTCATTTTTAAAGTTTTGTTCCTTGGTAAATTATTTTTGTGTCATTTAAATTCAAGTCACAGCTCAAAAACAAACCTAATCCTACCTTCACCCAACTCTAACCCTACCCTCGCAGCCCCAATAACCTCGTAGATGGGAATGGTAACTTTCCGAGCAAAAGCTTTGACTTTCTTTTTTAGCTTTTTTAGCTTAAAAATATATACATTGTGAATCTCATTAGCAAAAACATGACCACAAGTTATTGCACATGAATAAAAGCATTTAGAACATGATGACCAAAAAAAAGAAAACATGGAGACTCATTTTTTGAATTTTTGAATTTTTTAAAAAAGCATTTGGAACATGATGACCCAAAAAAATAGAAATGACAAGGAGACTCATTTTTTGAGTTTTTGAATTTTTTTAAAACAAATGCCAATATTTAAGATGCTTTGAAAAAATATATTGTAACACTAAAGAAAAACATCTTATTTTGTCAAAAATTTTAATCATGCTAAAAAACTTAACTAATTAAAAAATAAATTATCTTCAACTAACCAAAATTAGATGATTTACAGAAAAATATAAAATTTGTTTTTAAGAAAAAATAGTTATTATTGTTGTCTCATTTTATTGTTTTGAGATTTAAAGAAATTGAACAATTTAAATTATAATCAATTCAAATAGTACTATTTATTTTTAATAATATTAAATGAATGATTTTATACATTCAAAAAAATTAAAACACCACTTTAATTTTGCATTATTAACCATTAAAAACATAAGATTGCAAAGAACTATTCAGATGATGTTTTTATTTCAAATAAATTTAAAAAATTAAGATAGTTCAACATAGTTTGTATAATAATAAAATAAAATACATTGCACTCAAAAATCATCAATGTCTTTAATATCTTTTTTTTTGCGAAGGAGCTTCGGTAGAAATATTGGCTACTCCCTCCACTATCTCCTCAACAGTAACAACATTGTATTGTTGAACTAAGACATTAGCAAATTATCCTATGTGACCAACTTTCCCACTAGTGGAAGGTTGTGCTTTTTTAAATAGGAGAATTACTGAATCCTCACAATCTGTACTCTTGCCTACCTCTGTCACTCATCTGGCAAAATCGACAAAGATTTCATTATCATTTTTATAAATTCTACCAAAGTTGAATCTAGTTCTACAACATCAACATGTTTGTCTTTCTGAATAGCACACGCGCTGGTAGTACTACTACCACTAAATAGATCTAAAACTCCGTCTGTTGGTTGTGACAAAATATCAATTAAATGATTAATTAATTGTTGTGGCTTTTGATAAGGACAAGCCATAGAACCTGTCATCGGATTTTTAAGTTTCTTCATGATTGTTGGAAATTGAAACAAGCTTCCAAAGCTAGATAACTTGATGGTATATTATGTCTCTAAATAACATCAAAAAAGAATTAATATTTCATTTTTGCTGCTCAAAGGATAAGGCCTCTAGAACTTTCAAAATCTTGATAGTTAAATCTTGTCACAAGTGTTTCTTGGACTTTCATAAATATTTTGTGCCTATAATATACAAAGTGTATATGTTAAATACTTTTAAAATAAAAAGATGAATAAGAAAAGTAAAGGTCAAATAGACACTCTCTAAAATAAAAATTATTTTTAGAATTCTCTTCCCATTTCGGCAAGGGAGAGTTGTCCATCAACAACTCTTGATAGAACACTTATGATTAATTTTGCACTACAAATGCAAGTTGATAAAAGTTGCCATATTTTATGAGGCTCTACATTGGATTCTTTACATCAAATGACAGGTCTGTCTCTTGTGTACTAAGAGCTCAAAGCTTGGCCAATTGATTAACATCACCAATAAGTTGGAGACTCTCATGTATTCTTTATAAAAGAATCAAATTCTCTGAATTAAAGTCATTTCATTCTATAATTTTGATCAATATTGTGATCCCAGGGAAGGAGTTTAGCTTCCTCCACTATCAATCTGGAAAAGGGTATGGCACTAACACTGTAAGAGGAAACTACATGGGGGTATCCCTAGGATAACTACTTGCAAACTTATAAGCTATGAATGCCTCCAAGAACAAAAAAATGATAAGAATCTAGATTAGAAAAATCAAAATCTGCAACATTGTTGCATTCAAAAGGGTTGACTAAAACTGGCTTGCATATGGTCTTTAAATATTATTTTCAAATTATGTACATGGGTTTCGTTTGGTTCCCTAACTTCAATGGGCCTATCCTGGGTCAATGGATTGTTTTTCACATTGATCAATATTCAGAATCAATGGGGTTTCTCAAATGTTTTTGGTTTTATGAATTTCTTATCTGATTATCACAACATCAGAGGTATTCTGAAGGAGTCTAATTGAAGCACCAAACAAAATTAATGAGATTTCATATAGTTGTTTTTTATTTTCTTCAGAAGGAATTGTTTTTGGACGTTTCGCCATAACCTTGGGTCGAGATCTGGACTTGTCTGGAGAAGCTTCACTAGAAATTGTGGTTTTTTTTTTTTTTTTTGAGTGCTGGGAGGTAGAAGAAATAGCAAAAATTTCAGCAGTGGCTTGGCTTGAGGGGACAACAAAGGAAGCTATCTTGCCACATCCCAATGAAATTGATTTTGAACTACGAGAAGAAAATATTAAATCCTTTCCTTCTGAGATTGCATCCAAAATAGTCTTCAGACATTGTTTTAAACTCTAAACATCATAAAAAAAAAAATTATTCATTATTTGAAATAAGAAATAAGTATATTTCCTATGCTCAGCATGGCAGATTAATACATTTTTAATATCATATTGAATGAGTTTTTATTTTTTAAAATTGAACTAAAATACAAATACTACATAAATTTTCTTTAATTTATATAATAAAGAAATCAACCGCCATGCTCAACGCAACCGCGGCCCATGCACCTATGACCCGATCGCGATGGCGACCTCAACCCTAAAACGAGATCCCGACTCCAACCCTAACAATATTTGAAGTAGATTTGTGACCAAATTTAATTATTAGTTTTTTTTATAAGTAGATTTTGATTGTGAATTTTGTTGATTTTTATGTGTTGCTCTATTGAAATGTGCATGGCTTCTTTTTCTCTTTTATGACTAACATAGGATAATATTAAGATTGTGAATTGGAATGTCCTATGAGTGAGTAAATTTTTTTTTACCTATGCCCAACATAAGCCATAGGTTACAATCTTTTTACAATTTCAAGTAGTTCCATCTCTTCAATTCCAATAGTCAAGACTTAGTAAGTAACAACAACTTAGTCATCTTCCTCTGAAATTCCTAATGAAAGATTTTTTTACCTCTGATTCTCATCATCTTACTCTCACTAATATGGCTTCGACATCATTTACTCAATCATCATCTAAAATTCCTCAACTAAGTGCTTATCAAAAAATGACACCTATAATACAACATGTTACAAATGTTAATTCCCCTTCTTCCTCTTCATATATTGGCTCAACACAGTTGGATTATTTTTTTGATGAACATGATTCAGCAAGTGATGATTCATGAGTTTCAATTCACTCAGTCATTGATTCTAGTAAATCTATGGATCCTCGTCGGTCTATTCATCCTCGACGTTCAAGATTTTCATGTGTACTTTTCACACATGTGAGGACTTCTCAAACAATGTAAATGATCTCCTAAGATGTGTGTGATTGCACACAGATCAATTCAAATTAAGATACAAGCATACTAGCTCAAAAATCTAAGGCAAGAGCACTTCCACATGCATCAGACATCAACTATTCATCACACATAATGAAAGGACACTTTTCATGAAAAAAAACTAAGTATAGATTTGGATTACTCTCAAGTAGAGAGAGAATAGAACAAAGAGCTCTCGGGTAGAGATAGAATGTCATAAAAAACTAAGTGTTGGAGCTTGCTACAAAAAACTAAGTATGAACTCTCTCTCACTCCCACTCATAGTAGCTCGAGAGGCAAGAGTGTGGAAATGAAGCAATTTGATTGGACTCCTAATATCGCCACCTCTTACAATGATTGGACCTCCTACATAACACCTCTTACAATGATTGGACCATTTTGGTGCACCTCAAAATATGATTGGCCCAAATTGACAAATGAGATCAAGAGGTGATATGTCACTCATCCTCTAGAATCAAGCTAAGTGTCACTAGCCTACACTACCATGAGCTAATCCACTTCCAAAATTGGCCTAATCTCTTACAAGTGTACAATGAGTGGTTTTGAAAGAGGACTCCCAAACCTCAAGATAGATGGACTCCTCCTTAAAATAAATCTATCTACTTTAACATGGGGAATAAAACCAAGATTAGATCTAAACTTTATGAAAGCACTCTTGAGCAATGGTTTGGTGAGGAGATCGACATTACATGATGAATATCCAACATGCTCCAAATTTATTTCTCCTCCAATAACTTTTCCCTTACAAAGTGGTGTGCAATCTCAATATGTTTGCTCCTTGCCTAAAAAATAGGATTGTTGGCAAGAGCTTGGGCCGAGATGTTGTCACACTTGATGATAGGTAGATCTCCATCCGTGATGCACTTGAGCTCCATAAGCAAACTTTTGATCCACAATACCTCTTTTGTAGTGGCTGTAAGGGCCTTATACTCGGCCTCACATGATGACAAAGATATGGTTTCTTGTTTCTTGGATAACCAAGATACAAGATTGCCTCCAATAAAAATAGTGAATGCACTAGTGGACTTCTGATCCACCTAGTCACTTGCAAAATCCAAGTCCTAGTAGGCAACCATTGATAGATCTTCACTTTTGTAAAATAATCCATAATCAAGTGTGGAAGATACATATCTCAAGATCCTTTTGGCCGATTTCCAATGGCAAATCTTTGAATCTTGCATGAATTGGCTAAATTTTGCACACTAAAGCTCAAATCGGACCTAGTAATAGTCAGCCAAATAAGGGAGCCAATAAGACTCCTATAAAGCGTAATTTCCTCGAAGGATCTTTCATCCCCTTTGATAGGATCTTTTACAACATGCTCCATAGGAGTATCTATGCTCATACAATTTTCCATATGAAATTTCTTAAGCATGGAGAGAGCATATCTAGATTGACTAATAAATGCATGCTCTTGAAAAAGATCTACTTCTAGGCCTAAGATGTAGTGAAGCTCACCTAGATCTTGCATTTTGAGTTCACTACCACAAGTACTTTTTGTCTCATCTCAACAAGCTTCATGCAATTTCCACACAAGATGATATCATGTACATATATGATGTCTTGTTAGTTTCAAACTTTATGTACAAAGATGGATCATAGGAACTTAGATTGAATCCAAGTGATAAGAGATATGAATTGAGCCTTGCACACCAAGACCTTGGGGCTTGCTTGATCCAATAAAGGCTTTTGAACAATAAGCATACTTTGGATTCATCACCATCCTTGATAAAGCCCTCGAGTTGCTCTATATAGATCTCTTCCTCAAGGTAGCCATTGAGGAAGTCATTAGAGACATGAAATTGGAACATCCTCCACTTGAAATAGCATGCAATAGAGATAATAATCCTTATAGTGACCATCGTATCTGTTGTCGCTCAAGCTACTCAGCATACCAGAGTCATTGACCAACAAATTATTTCTCTGAAAGGAATTACTCGCCCATTAGAGGAGGAACGTTTGAAGCATGGCCACAGCTCCTATGAGGTTTCAAAACTTGAAAATGAGAATGCCCACTTGAGAGCTGAAGTGAAAAAATTGAAATATCGTTATGGTACTTTTGCAGCTTTGTGTGTATCTTGTGAACCATTGCACAATTTGCAGAGTCTGATAGTTGTTGTTTTGATAATAAATCAATAACATTCTCCGTCTGATTATTTGTTCATGAGATATATGAATAAAATGGTTATCAAAATATGTTGTTGCCTCTTATTAATTTGATCACCCAAGAAGTTAGAAAGTTGAACTTCTCAAGGGTGGTTCTTGTGGACACTGAATCAGAGCTTCAAGATTCGGTTGCGTTCTGATAATAAGTCACTACCAGAATAGGGTCTTATTTGATTCCAACATTGGTGCATCTGCCGAGAGGGCATTGTGTTCTTCCGAATATTTGTCAATGAAATGTATGGTGTATTTATCTTACCAAATTAAATAACAATTTGGGTTTGGTTTTCCTGATGGCGAATTGTATTAGATGCTTCCAAAGCCATTTGGAGAATTAAAAAGGATATCAACACTTGCTTTTAAACATAAGTATTTCACAAGGAGATAGGTCGGTAGTCTTGGCCTGTCAGATCTGTTGTTTGAGTTAGATCCCAACACTAATTCTGGTTCTAGATCTGAAACATGACTTCGATTGGAGGATGCTCCATTTGCAATTGAATATCCTGATGTAAAACAATCTCTATTGATCAAAGTGAGATTGTCATTGTTGATCTGGTTACTTTGATCAAGTGTGATCTTGATGAGAATTTTGAGGAAAATCTCGAGGAGAACCTATTCAAGATTCTTGTCAGATATTTTGAAACTATTGTAGAGGAAGATCTTGACAAACCATCTGGAGTTCCTGATACTGTGTTTGATAGCTCTTTCGAACACTGAACATTCTTCTAGATAGTTCCTCTGAACAAGATTTTGAGCATCTCTCTGTTGCCTCTAACTCTTGATATAGCTGACCCATCTAATGTAATGCAAGGTAATCAAGCCATCAATGTGTTGCATACTATTATGAGGTCTGAGTCCTTGACTTAGCCCATGCCACAATTTTGGGCTATTGTACAAGAGGATCCTAAGAAGCATGTCAACGATTTCTATAGATCTTGTTCTGTCAATAGGAATATAGATGAAGATCACTAGATAGAGATTTTTATCAATAAGTTTCTGAGTGAGTTTCAGATACCCAAATCTCATGATAATTCAATTTACTCTTTGACTATTAGTCATCAGAAAGACTATGAAACTGTGAAGTAGTATACTTGGCATATCAAGAAACTGATCATGCAGTTTGGAAATAGCAAGCCACCTGATGACTGAGTTGTTTCTTTTTAGGTTGAGATATGCGATCCAAATTGCTGTGAGACAATCAAATCCTCGTACTTTGGAAGAAGCCACTACTTTGTTGAATTTCACACGTGTGGATTGTCCACAACATGTACTTGTGATCTCCTAAGGTGTGTAGATGCACCAAGATCAAGACTAGATTGAGGTTCAAGATCAATCTTAGATCCTATGGCAAAAACACACTACTGCATGCATTTAATCACTTCCAACTCTCACTCACACGTGTGGGAAGTATTCAAAAAATAATCTAAGTAAAAACAAGCTGCTCGGGTAGAGAGAGAAAAACCATCATGAGCTCTCGGGTAGAGAGAGAAAGCTAGAATCCAATAACTCACAAAATCCATAAAATCACCAAATCAATTGAAACCAAAATGAGGAGTACAATGATACTAGTAGATCCACGAGCTACCACTATGCTTAGTTATGATTGGACCATACTTTGTCACCTCTTGATCCTATTGGACCATTGATCCATGCACCTCTTAATTCTATTGGACTATATTCAAGCACACCTCAATTTCCTATTGGATCTCACAAGGTTCCACCTCTAAATCCTATTGGACCTCTTGGAATTCATCAAACAAAAGCTTTACACTTGTCTACATTCTAATTGGCACGTGTTTAGCCTCTTACTCTATTTTGGCTCAATAGTGGCATTACAAGTGGAAATGCATAATTTGCCATCTATGCCAAATTTAGTCCTATCAACATCCTACACCTAGATGCTTGATGTAAAAAACATAAGACCCCTATATCTAACATAGATAATCTTTTTCAATTCTTCACATACTTGAGCATTGGACTCATATGCTTATGAATTTCCTTCTCCTCGAATTTCTCTTCTTGTTGGAATTCGTTACAAAGGGTGCCAATAATTCAGATATGTCTCAGGCTCTCTTCTTAATAATATGAATTTTCCAAGAGTAGTTACACCAATGGCGCTAGGCCGGTGTATAGTTATACAACAATGGTTCATGTTCAGCATGTTATACAACCAGTGTTTCATAATGTGACAGCTCAATTACCATTTATCAGACCAGGATCCAGGTGCATCTCAGTATGTGCCTAACCATAGCCATGTGAATGAATATCAGAAATCAACCCCTCCTTATCAAGGACGTCCCAATGAAACGTCCCATGCTTAGTACTGGTGGAGTTGATGTCCTCTACTTCAAATATTCATGACATGGTAAAGAACTACATGGACATCTTGAATGAAAATATTAAGACGTTAATAGTCGATGTCAAATTTCTGAAGAGACAACAAAATCGTATTGGAGAGTGGAAACCTGACAAGCCGAGTGAAGTGTCTTGTAGGTATTGCAAAGGGGCCCACATGACCAGAGATTGTCCCAATATCAAATGTACTGTATGTGGGAAAAATGGATATTCCAATGATAGGTGTTGGGTGAAGATGAAAGCCGACAAGGAAGTGGCTAATCAGCCTGGTCCTAAGAATCACAAAACCAGTGGAACTTCTAAAAATTGGTAGAGTCGATCAAAGTTCTGAAGCGTGGTGCTCCGCTAAAGATAGACCAGTTACCTTGATAAATCTTGATATGACTACAACGGAACCTAGCTGTTTTAAAATGACTAGAGCCCAGAAAGCAGCTATGTTGTGGGTATTTTCTGCACAGTAATAAACAAGTGGGTCCCATCACTTAAAATACTGTTGGCCAAGCCTTACCTAGTGGGCCCCGCCACAGTACATTATAAGTAGGATAATAAGTGCAAGGGCACTGGCATCCTGCTTGTGTAAGCCCAACCCAGCACAAGTAGCAAGTTGTAATTCCTAGGAATAAGAGACTAGGGGCTTAAAACTCTAAAATGACATTAGAGGCCCTAAGTCAAGTTGCAAATAAAAAAGCTAAAAGGGTCCAACTTAAAACTCACATGAATCATGTGAGTGCCCTTGTGCTTTCTTAGCACCAATAGATTTAAGTTCTATTTATTTTAAAGGCTTGGATTAGAATCCTTGCCCCAATGAAGTGGCCAATGAGAGTGAAGGAGGCTCACCTCTAAAATCTATAAGAGGGAGCCATTTCCTTTGTATTGTATCATCTTCCATTCTCTTCTTAATAAAACTCTCTTGGTTTTTCCATCTCCATCTCTCTCCCTCTCTTCTCCCTCTCTCTTTTCCCTCTCTCCCTACTTTGGGATAGAATAGCTTTGGGTAGGCGCTCGAGCCCCCAAAGCCTTTCTCAACCTAGGCGTTCTCTCTCTCCCTCTCTCCGCTCTGTTTTTTCTCTCTCTCCTCTCCCTCTCTCTTCTTGCTATGCAGGTGAAGGCGAGGTTGCCGCTCCCAGCGACGGACCCCTATGCTGCATCGACGACACAATAGTGGCGCCGTTGCCGGGGAGCGTCACACACTCGCTTCACTGCATAGTTTTCTTAATCTCTTCCTCTCTCTCCCTCTCTCTTTTCTTCTCTCTCACCATTCATTTTCACCAAAAAATCGGATTTTAGGGGTAGAATAGTGTGAGTAGTGTTAGTTTTTTTCGTTTTTTTCGTGATTTTTTTGTTTGTTTCAACTATAGGGAGAGATTGTGGGGTGGTAGGATCAGATCCAAGCACCCAATCCCTTCGTTAATCCATAAAATCCATAAAATTTAGAAAAAAAAGCTCAAAATCTGTTTTTGGAGGGAAAAAGAGAGCCAAAATCCCATCAGATTTTGATTTCTCAAAAACCAGCAAGAACTAACCTTCGCATGACTGGCAACAACTCCAGGTATTGTCCCAGACCTGCATAGAAGCCTGTGAAGGTTACTTCCCAATAGATTGTGAAAAAACAGAGAAAAACCCATAAAAATTCAAAAATCCCTTGTAAAAATAAAAAACAATTCAAAACTCAAAACTAACCTTCACAGAGCTCTCTGAAGTTCCATCTCACTGAGACAAGGACACAGAGAAGTCTATGAAAGTTAGATCCCAAAAAACATGCCCCTGTGAAGGTTCCCAAGAGCAAAAAGTGGCCTAGAACCTTCTCAGACAACAAATTTTTGAATTTCCCTGGGAAGTAACTCTCACAGCTTGGTAAGCAAGTGGATCTAACTCAGATACAAGCACATACCAGCCTGCGAAGATTAGTTCCCAGAAAATCTCAAAATTTGGCCAAAAAACCCCAAAAAAAATGTAGTTTTTTCAGATTTTTTGAGTTTCCTAGGGAAGTAAGTCTTGCAGCTTTGTGAGCAACTAAATTTGACTAAGATACAAGCGCATACCAGTCTTCGAGGATTTGTTCCCAGAAAATCTTAAAATTTTGCAAAAAAACCCCAAAAAAATGCATTTTTTTCAAGATTTTTTGAGTTTCCTTGGGAAGTAACTCTCGCAGCTTGGTAAGCAGCTGAATCTGACTGAGATACAAGTGCATACCAGTCTGCGAGGGTTTGTTCCTAGAAAATCTTAATTTTGCAAAAAAACCACAAAAAAATACACTTTTTTCAAGATGTTTTGATTTTCCTTGGGAAGTAACTCTCGCAGCTTGGTGAGTAGCTGAATCTGACTGAGATACAAGAGCATACTAGTCTGTGAGGGTTTGTTTCCATAAAATCTAGAAATTTTGAAAACCCCAAAAAAATGCACTTTTTTTAAGCTTTTTTGAGTTTCCTTAGGAAGTAACTCTCGTAGCTTGGTAAGCAGCTGAATCTGACTGAGATACAAATACCAGTATGCAAGGGTTTGTTCCTAGAAAATCTTAATTTTGCAAAAAACCACAAAAAAATGCACTTTTTTCAAGATTTTTTTGATTTTCCTTGGGAAGTAACTCTCGCAGCTTGGTGAGTAGCTGAATCTGACTGAGATACAAGAGCATACCAGTCTGTGAGGGTTTGTTCCCATAAAATCTAGAAATTTTGCAAAAAAATGCACTTTTTTAAAGATTTTTTAAGTTTCCCTGGGAAGTAACTCTTGTAGCCTGGTGAGCAGCTGAATCTAACTGAGATACAAGTGCATACCAGTCTGCAAGGGTTTGTTCCCAGAAAATCCTAAAATTTTATAGAAAAACCTCAAAAAAAATGCACTTTTTTCAAGATTTTTTGAGTTTTTTTTTGAGAAGTAACTCTCACAGCTTGGTGAGCAGCTGAATCTGACTTAGATACAAGTGCATCTCAGTCTGCAAGGGTTTGTTCTCAGAAAATCCTAAAATATTGTTAAAAAACCACAAAAAAATGCACTTTTTTCAATATTTTTTGAGTTTCCTTGGGAAGTAACTCTTGTAGCTTGGTGAGCAGCTAAATCTGACTGAGATACAAGTAAATCTGACTGAGATACAAGTGATTACCAGTCTGTGAGGGTTTGTTCCCAGAAAATCTTAAAATTTTGCAAAAGCACCACAAAAAAATGCACTTTTTTCAAGATTTTTTGAGTTTTCTTGGGAAGTAACTCTTGCAGCTTGGGGATCAGCTGAATGTAACTAAGATACAAATTCATACCAGTCTTCAAGGGTTTGTTCGCAGAAAATCCTAAAATTTTGCCAAAAAACCCCAAAAAAATGGACTTTTTTCAATCTTTTTTGAGTTTCCTTGGGAAGTAACTCTCTCAGCTTGGTGACCAGTTGAATCTAACTTAGATACAAGTTTATGCCTGTCTGCAAGGGTTTTGTTTCATAAAATATCAAAATTTTGCAAAAAATGCACTTTCTTCAAGATTTTTTGAGTTTCCTTGGGAAGTATTTCTTGCAGCTTGGTTGGCAGCTGAATTTGACTGAGATAAAAGTGCATACCAGTCTGAGAGGGTTTTTTCCCAGAAAATCTTAAAATTTTGCAAAAAAACCCCAAAAACATGCACTTTTTTCAAGATTTTTTGAGTTTCCTTGGGAAGTAGCTCTTGAAGCTTGGTAGGCAGCTAAATCTAACTGAGATACAAGTGCATGCCAGTCTGCAAGGGTTGGTTTCTAGAAAATCAAAAAAATTTGTAAAAGACCCCCAAAAAAAATGCACTTTTCCACGATTTTTTGAGATCTGCTAGGAAGTAACCTTTGCAAAGATTTTTATATATAGATTTAACCTAGATCTGGCTACTGTAAAATTTTTGTAAAGATCCAATGGTTGGATTTTCAAATATCTAAGAAAAAGTGCCAAAAAACTAAGTCCTGACAAATCTATCCATCAAGAACTCTTGCAGAACTCACATTGTCTAGAAATGGTCCAGATACAGCTACTGGCGGAAGGTTGAAGGTCTGATTCACTCAGATCTGAAGAAATCTCCCAAAAAAAAAAAAAAACTATCCATCAATCATTCTTCTGTCCCATCTCTATTCCATCTATCTCCATCTCTGCTAGATAAATCCATTTCTGTCTCTATTCTCATCCATATTGATCTACCGGTTACTGATTCTCTTTTCTTTTTCTTCTTCATCTCCCACAAAAAAAAAAAAAATAGTTGGAACACCAGAGTCATTGAGCAAACCTTGAAGCAATTCACCAACTAGCTACTTTGCAACATTCTAGTGCTGAACTATGGAGACCGCCCTTGTAGGATTATCGAAATTAAAAAAGTTCCCTGCTGAAACAATTCGAGACTACACCTATCGAATCTATCATCTAGTGAAGGATTATGATCCCCCGATTTCCCAACAGATCATCATGGCAAAATACTATGCCGGATTGCCCAAAAGGATCAGATCTGGTATGGAAGAGTTAGCATCCTATGCGTCGCTTGCACAACTTTGTAAGGATGCTGCCTTGATGGAAATCTCACTCGGGAAGAAGGATTTTCTCTATCCAGATGGGGAATCAGAGCAACAAATGTCGACAACGAGCGATGATCCAACAAAAATGGAACCCCATGCAAGGCAACAAAGTGCAGCAAGGTCAAGCAGATCAAGTGCAGCAGAAGACCAAGAACCTTGCACTTCAAGCTGTCAGCAAGTTTATGCTCGCTTCATTAAGTTTCTTGAAAAGGACGAATGTACCTTCTGCTTTGGAGATCATCCAACTACTAGGTGTCCAATCAAGAATCCGCACTTGTTAAAAGGACAAAATACAGAACAACAGGCTTGTCGACAGCAAGATCCAGCAGTTCAACAGTCAGAAGCGGAATCAAGCCAACAAGGAGCTCACCAGAAGGATGGATGTCAGATTGATCCATCTAAATCATGAGTTTCTTGAACAAACAGTGGCAAGGTAGAAGTTTTGGTTATATCCTCTTGCATGTCACCGCATTCAATGGAGGACCATAACAGCCTACTAGTCTATTTTGTGGAAGATCCTAAGGGGAATCTGTTACCGATGTATGTCTATCAACTTAGAGGTGATGGCATACTGCACTCAGTTAGGTGCTATGGATGTGGAGGAAAACACCGCCGAGCTGAATGTCCACACCGAGGGGATCCGTCAACATTTGATCCCTCGTGTTCACAATGCGGAGTTAATCATCCATGTCGAGATTGCCCGATGAGAAATTCACAAATAGCCAGGAGGCATTTGGCCTATGTAGACCGACATGCACTTGGGGTAACCCTTCCACCTCGAACGTACTACAAAAGAAAATTCTTACTGCCATCGTGTTATGAAACGAGTGATGAAGAGGACAATCTGGCAAAAGACCCAAAGTATGCAAAGATACCCTCGGGCAAACAAGTAAAACCATCACAAAAGACAAAGATGGTAGAATCCATCATGCCAATGGTAACTGAGGAGTCAAGAAATTGACATCCGACGAAGTCAAACGGATTTTACCAAGTCTCTTGGCGCAATCACTACAAAGAATTCTTAGTGATGAATTACAAAGGGGACTAGCATCAACAAAGCAACTTGAAGGCAATTCAACACAAGATCCAAGGAACAGTGCCATCACGTAGCCTTCAACGGGGAAGTGCAATGACCAAGAGAAGACTAAAGTTGATGATTGCCCCTCAACGAGCAAGATTCAACCAAAGTCTAATTGTTCCACAATTCAACAGACCCCCAAATCAACGCCAATTCGGGGTATATCCATTCTTCAAAGGCCAAATCCAGGAAATCCAAGCCCAAAATGGCCAATTGTACAACAAGAACCAGCACCTACAATAACAAAGCCTTGTCCTAGATCTATGATATTGACTGTTGAGGAAAGTCGTCAGGTTGATGCATACTTCGAATACCTGGACAGACAAGAGCATCAAGCAAGCACGTCATATCCACATTATGATTTCGGGGAGTCCATGACACTGGGACCAGTTGTGCCGATCTATGAGGATCCAATATATCAGCAAGATTTATCTTGGGATCCTCCGATGGCATACCTCGACTACCCAATTGTCAATGAACAAGGTTATCCGGAATGGCCACCAGACCCTTATGGGTATTATTGAAAATCTGGCAAGTCCAAGTTCTTGCCTGATCGCCATCATCCAATAAAGCCTCAAGTTTTACGTAAGCGAATTTTATCCATGCTTTTCCTGAAGCACCCATGTCCCAGCAATAAAAGAACCAACAACAGCACCCCTTCACGACAGTTGCAGCTTAGTGCCGAGGGATCGGCACTACTTTGGGCCATGGACCCCTGTTCTGGGTATTTCCTGCACAATAATAAACAATTGGGTCCCACCACTTAAAATATTGTTGGCCAAGCCTTACCTAGTGGGCCCCACCATAGTACATTGTAAGTAGGATAATAAGTGCGAGGGCACTGACATCCTGCGCGTGTAAGCCCAACCCAGCACAAGTAGCAAGTTGTAATTCCTAGGAATAAGAGACTAGGGGCTTAAAACTCTAAAATGACATTAGAGGCCCTAAGTCAAGTTGCAAATAAAAAAGCTAAAAGGGTCCAACTTAAAACTCACATGAATCATGTGAGTGCCCTTGTGCTTTCTTAGCACCAATAGATTTAATTTCTGTTTATTTTCAAGGCTTGGATTAGAATCCTTGCCCCAATGAAGTGGCCAATGAGAGTGAAGGAGGCTCACCTCTAAAATCTATAAGAGGGAGCCATTTCCTTTGTATTGTATCATCTTCCATTCTCTTCTTAATAAAACTCTCTTGGTTTCTCCATCTCAATCTCTCTCTCTCTCTCTCTCTCTCTCTCTCTCTCTCTCTCTCTCTCTCTCTCTCTCTCTCTCTCTCTCTCTCTCTCTCTCTCTCTCTCTCTCTCTCTCTCTCTCTCTCTCTCTCTCTCTCTTCTCCCTCTCTCTTCTCCCTCTCTCCCTACGTTGGGATAGAATAGCTTTGGGTAGGCGCTCGAGCCCCCAAAGCCTTTCTCAACCTAGGTGTTCTCTCTCTCCCTCTCTCCACTCTCTTTCTCCCCTCTCTCCTCTGTAAAAATTACAGCAAATAAGGATCCTAAAACACTTGAAATGATGAGGGAAACAATAGATTATGATTTCATAAGATTAGCACAAGTTGAACCATCAAAATCCATCAAAAATCTATGCTTGAACCTCACTAAATGGCCCAAATCCTTGAAGAAGGCTTCACACGTGTGAAAGTACGGCCTCCCACAGTCTGAGTACTGTACACCAGACCTACATTCAATCCTATAATCATTAGTAATCACAAGTACTCAAACAATTATGAACATAGAGAGCAATTGCACCATTATGAGAGAAAAAACATGAAATTGCTTGATTGATTTTGGTGAGATATCATCACCTATATATACATGATCCATCACGGTTTTGGGCAGGTATGAGTAGCCCTAAACCTATCCCTAATGCTAATTTTGGTGGATCTTTCATCCCTACCAAGTTAGGGTTGGAATCTTGGAGATCCCTCAACAATGCAAAAATTACCAAAAATAGCTCCTATTTTTTCTCCCTTGTATCTAAGCATAATTTGGACTCATTCCAAAGGTTCTAACACTTAGGTCTACTTGAGAACATCCTTATGAATGGAATCCTATGCTATTTGGCACGTGTGACAAGCCACATCATGACCATCTAACTATTTACAAGTCATATGACCAAAACTAGTCAAGCTAGAATTGTGAATTTTTAACACTCCTCCTCACTATCTAGCTTGGTTCAATCATTGCTTTACTAATCACTCCAAGTGATGATCTGAACTTCATAAAAGGTGTCTTTTGAAGTGGTTTAGTAAGTAGATCAGCTACACATTCATTGCTTGGAACATGCTCCAAAGCAATCTCCTTGGCTTGCACCATTTCTCTCACAAAGTGATGGCATATCTCAATGTGCTTAGATCTTGCATGGAAGATTGGGTTAGATGCAAGGTGTTGGGCTGATATATTGTCATTGTAGATGATTGGTGCCTCCTCTGAATCCATGATCTTTAGTTCCACCAATAATCTCTTGATCCAAAGTACCTCCTTTGTAGTGGTTGTCAAAGATTTGTACTCGGCCTCGGTTGAAGATAGAGATATAGTTTCTTGCTTTTTTGAAAGCCATGAAACCACACCTTCTCCTATGAAAGTTGAATAGGCACTTGTTGATTTCCTATCCCTCTTGTCCCCTGCAAAATCTGAATCACTAAATGCATGAAGGTTAATCACATCTCCTCTATATAGAATCCCAAAATCCAATGTACCCGAGATGTATCTTAGAATCCTCTTAGCCTTTTTCCAATGGATATTCAATGGCTTTTGCATGGATTGGCTCAACCTACATACACTAAAGCTAAGATCTGGTCTAGTTATAGTGATCCACATTAAGGAACCTATAAGTTGCCTAAACAAAGTGATGTCCATGAAGGATCTTTCATCATCTTCATTTGGCACTTTTACATCTTGCTCCATTGGTGTGTCAACACTTTTGCATACTTCCATCTTAAACTTCTTCAAAAGACTTTGAGCATAGTTTACTTGACTTATAAAGATAAAATCAGACCCTCTAAGTACTTCTATTCCTAAGATGAAGTGAACACACCCTAGATCTACCATCTTGAACTCTAAGGATAGATCTATCTTGATTTTTTCAATACCATCAACACTATTTCCACTAATGATGATGTCATCTACATAAATGAGTTAAAGTACAATACCAACATCATCAAACTTAATGTAAAGAGTGGGATCATATTCACTTTGAACAAAAGAAAGTGAAATAAGATAGCAATGTAGTCTTGAATTCCAAGATCTCGAGGCTTGCTTCAAGCCATAGATGCTTCTTTGGAGATGGCATACTTTGTTCTCCATTCCATGCTTGATGAACCCTTGTGGCTGCTCCATATAGATATCCTCTTCCAAAAAACCATTCAAGAAAGCATTAGAGACATCCATTTGACATAGAATCCATCCAAAATGTGATGCAAGTGCAATGATTAGTCTTATTGTGACCATCTTGGCCACGGGTGCAAAAGTTTCCTCATAGTCTATCCCTCTCTCTTGAGCATAACCTTTTGCAACTAATCTTGCTTTATGTTTGTTAACACTCCCATTTGCATTCAACTTAAGCTTGAAGACCCACTTGCATCCTATTACATTCCTTTGAGGTCTCTCAACAAGCAACAAAGTTTCATTCTCAATCAAGGCATCATACTCATCCAACATAGCTTTATACCATTCTTTGGAGTTCAATGCATCTTCAACATTAGACGGTTCTTCAAAACTAGATAAAGCATAAGAAGTGGATGAGATACCCTCAACTTGCTGTCCTTTGCCTTGATATGTGAGCCTTGATGGCTCCACTTTTGCCCTTGAAGATCTCCTTGGTGTGATAGGTGGGTTTGGTGCTTGCTCCTCCATGAGCTCCTCCTCAAAACCAAGATCTTGCTCCTCGGCCATCTTCTTCTTGATTGTTGGAGCACTTGAGCCTTCTTCAAGCATATGCATATGATGTTCATCAAAGATGACATCCCTTGAAACAACAAATTTGTTCAAGGATGGGAGATAGACTTTGTAGCCCTTGCTTGAGCTTGCATATCCAAGCATGATCCCTCTTGTGGAAGATGGATCCTCCTTGGTTCTTGTTTCTAATGGCACATGCACATAACATATACACCCAAAAACTTTCAAGTGATTAAGACTGGGTTTCTTTCCATACAACATCTCATAAGGAGTTTTGCCTTCAATTGCTTTGCAAGACACCCTATTCATCAAGTAGTTTGCACATACAAGAGACTCACCCCAAAAGGATTTGGGCAAACAAGCATCTAATCTTAAAGCCTTAGAACATTCACATAATGTTCTATTCCTTCTTTCAGCAACTCCATTTTGTTGAGGAGTGTAAGGACAAGAAGTCTCTTTCTTGATCCCTTCCTCCTCACAAAAGGCCTTGAACTCATTGGAGATGAATTCTCCACCATTGTCACTTCTAAGAATCTTGATGCTATGATTATGATGCTTTTCCACAAACAACTTGAACTTTACAAAAGTATCAAATACTTGAGACTTGAAGGAAAGTAAGAACACCCAACAATATCTTGAGTAGTCATCAATGAAGGTTAAAAACATGGATGAACCTCCATTAGATTTGGTGCTAGCAATGTGCACATCCGAGTGTATGAGTTCAAGAGGATGAGATGACTTTGTGATGGAGTTAGAAAACACCTTCTTATGTGCCTTGGATAAGGCACAAGCTTCACAAACCTTGTCTTCCTTCCCAATAGACCTTGGTAGGCCTAAAGCATACTCCTCCTTGATCATAGCCTCCATGGAACCCGAGTTGACATGTCCAAGTCTTTTGTGCCATAAAGTAAAGGTAGATATCTTGCTCTTCTCGGCCAACATGACAACACTAGTATCCACAAATGCATCCAGCTTATAAAGTTTGCCAAGTCTAGTGCCCTTAGCCACTATCTTACCCTTCTTCTTGATGAAACATTCATTTGAAGCAAAGTCAACATTGAAACCATTGTCTACCATTTGGCCAACACTTAGTAGATTCTTTGTTATTGTAGGAATGTACAAAACACCTTCTATGTTGATCTTTTTGGAAGATCCTAAGCAAAGGGGAATGCTACCAACTCCTTCAATCTTACAAGCTTCATCATTTGCTGTATAGATAGACTTTATAGGTCCATCATAAGATAAGAGAGAAGAGAAAAACTCCCTTTTACTAGTCATGTGTGAACTAGCACCCGAGTCAATCCACCAAGGATCTTCTCCTTTGAAGCTTGTTGAAGAAAATATGGACATCATGAGAGAGTACTCATGTGAACTCTCCTCCTCCTCCTCTTTGCTCATGTTGGCTTGGCTTTGATCTTGCTTCCTCTTGAAGCATTCCGAGGCATAATGCCCCATCTTGCTACAATAGTAGCACTTCACCTTTGATTTGTCCTTCTTGACTTTGGTGGTTGATGGATATGCCTTTGGGGGTCCTTCTTGATCCTCAAGCTTTGTAGACTTCTTGAATGTTGATCCTTTGCCTTTGGACTTGCCTTTGCCTTTGGTGAAGAGAGCTTGGTCATCTCCACCTTGGATGGAAAGCCTATCCATCCTCTCTTGCATTTGGCTCCTTCTTGATTCCTCGGCCATGAGCGTGCCTTGGAGTTCTTCAAGTATGGGTAGCTTACCCATAATTGCATATCCCTGAACCAAATTGTCAAATTCAAAGCTTAGTCCATTCAATATGAGTTGAACAAGCTCTTCATCCTTGATAGGTTCACCTATAAAGGCTAGCTCTTTGTTCAATTCCTTTACTCTTAGGACAAAAGTATGTGCACTCTCTCCTTTCTTTTGATAGCTTCTATAGATTTGATTCTTCAAAGCTAACATTCTAGTTTGGTTCTTGGATTCATAGACCTTTTGCAAAGTCTCCCAAGCATCTTGAGCTGAAGTGCAATCTCCTACCTCTCTTAAGAGTTCATTTGCAACATTCATTTTTATGCAATGTAGTGCAACATTGCACCTCTTGATGTATTTGGCTTTTTCTTGAGGATGAATACGTTCACCCTCCTTACCATTTGCAATTTCCATCAGATCTTGCATGATCATGATAGATTCCATTCTAACTTTCCATATGGAATAGTTAGTTTTGTTGAGCCTTTCATTAGTATCCAAAAGATATGCATTTATAGATGCCATCTAGTCTCCTAATCAAGGACTTGACACAAATGAAGGTTACTTCTATTGATTTGATTGAAGGTCTACCTTATCCCACTTCTTAGGGACCTGAAAAGATCAGTAATAGACTTCCTATAAAGATCTAAGAATGATCTCTAACAAAATCAAATCATAGAATACTAGAAACAATGCACTTGCTTGATTGAAGTAGACAATACTAATAGAATTGCCCCTCTTTCTATAAAGAACATTAAAGCTTCCAAATGATCTGATCAAGAGTGAATTTCAGCAACCTAATATACTTCCAAAATCACTTGTAAAAGATCTAAATGGAACTTAATGAGGATGCAACACAATCTACTATCCAATCACAAGCAAAAAATGATCAAAATTGATGAAAAATTGATCTAATTTGGTGCATAAGTCAAGCAATGGTTGGACTGAACCTAAATCACTTTAGGAGGTGCCTACTACACCTTAGAACAGCCTTGAAGGGTCCCCAAAACTCTGATCTTCCCTCTCCTTGAATGCTAGAAAGCCTTCTCTATGAAATCACCTCCAAAACTCGCTTAGAAATCAATGCTTGGAGCAAGCAAAACTTGCTATCTTGGTAATGTGAATTGAATTCAACTTTGCCTCTGGTTTTAGACACCTAAACACCTGCAAATGAAGTCACACAACACCAATCTCCAATGTATTTGACTCACTTTGAGTTCTAGAATCAATACTAGATGCTAAGATCCAATCTACACAAGATTTAGATCAAAAATTGTGATCAAATTGAATGCAAACCAAGGATTTAGCTCATTTCAGCCTTTAGGCTCTGATACCATGTAAAAATTACAGCAAATAAGGATCCTAAAACACTTGAAATGATGAGGGAAACAATAGATTATGATTTCATAAGATTAGCACAAGTTGAACCATCAAAATCCATCAAAAATCTATGCTTGAACCTCACTAAATGGCCCAAATCCTTGAAGAAGGCTTCACACGTGTGAAAGTACGGCCTCCCACAGTCTGAGTACTGTACACCAGACCTACATTCAATCCTATAATCATTAGTAATCACAAGTACTCAAACAATTATGAACATAGAGAGCAATTGCACCATTATGAGAGAAAAAACATGAAATTGCTTGATTGATTTTGGTGAGATATCATCACCTATATATACATGATCCATCACGGTTTTGGGCAGGTATGAGTAGCCCTAAACCTATCCCTAATGCTAATTTTGGTGGATCTTTCATCCCTACCAAGTTAGGGTTGGAATCTTGGAGATCCCTCAACAATGCAAAAATTACCAAAAATAGCTCCTATTTTTTCTCCCTTGTATCTAAGCATAATTTGGACTCATTCCAAAGGTTCTAACACTTAGGTCTACTTGAGAACATCCTTATGAATGGAATCCTATGCTATTTGGCACGTGTGACAAGCCACATCATGACCATCTAACTATTTACAAGTCATATGACCAAAACTAGTCAAGCTAGAATTGTGAATTTTTAACATCCTCTCCCTCTCTCTTCTTGCTATGCAGGTGAAGGAGAGGTTGCCGCTCCCAGCGACGGACCCCTATGCTACACTGATGACACAACAAGCTATTGTTGCTGGTAAGCAGCCCTTACCTGATGATAAGTCACCTGCTATGCAAAATGAATATGAACCCATGCAGGTAGAAGAACCACATCCTAGCAAAGGAAGAAAATTAGCTAAGTAGGTGGATCCTCTGCTTGGTAAGCGGACTTGGCGAAGAAGGGTTATGATTGAAGATTAGGCACCTTCCAAATTATTCAATCATTTGAATTCCAGCAAGGTAGACATCAATTTGTTACAATTGCTGTAAAAATCACCCGCAATAAAGAGAGAACTGAAGGAGATTTTGTGTATCAGATGGTTGGATTCGCATAAGCCGGTGGTGGAGGAAGCGGACAAAGTTTCTGATGATGGTACTGAGCAAAACTATCCTAAAGTTGATGTTATTATCAATGGACTACTAGTACCAAATGCTAGTGTTGATGCAGGCACAACCATCAATGTTATGAGTGCAGATTTGGCAACTAAAATAAATCTGATTGTCAAAGAAGGAACTAATATGATGCTTAAACTTGCTGACAATATCAGACTGAAAGCAAAAGGAGTTGTCTATACGTTAGCAATAACTATTGTTCGTAAGATGTCTCATATTGATTTTTATGTTGTGCGAATGCAGACTGTCAAGGAAGCATCGAGATGTTTCTTGGAAGGCCATGGATTTGTAAGACATAGTATTTGATTTACCTTCTGGTCATTTAATTTCTGGGAGAGGTAAGAAACATGTTGTTGTGAATAATCTTGACATACTCGGCAGTGAAAGAGCCTCTGATCATGATACTAACTGGGAGTCGGAAGACTCATTGGATACGACCAGTGAGGACTCGTTCACTGAAAATCCTTGAGTAATGACGATTGAGTAGTTTCAGGGGAGAGAACCTTTGGTTTCAAATTCTGGATGTAGATGTGACAAAGATATATCAAGGAGATGTTTTTGCCGGTAAGGAATTAGTAATAGGAACTCATCATGGATCTGAAGATGGGAATGTAATTACAACCTTCTTAACTAGTGATACTGGAATATTTGCTTAGACCTGTGAGGATTTCAAGGGAATCCCGCCTTCTCTAGTAGTACATAATACTATCTCTTTGAAAGATGGTGTTGTGTTTGTTAGAGAGAGATAAGGAGTCAGCTACTGAAAGACCCATTCTAGTCGTTTGATCTCTGTCTAATGACTTATGACTTGTTATGACACTAATCACATCTTTAATCGCTCATTTATATTTATAGCAACTGGAAGATCATACTATTCTAGCTTTACATTTACAAGATTGCTTAATAGCTGAGTAACTGCCTAATTAGACAGTTGTTATTGGAGCATGAAGATGTAGACAGTCTATACATGGAATACTGTGTATTTTTGCATAGTGTCGTCTGTGTAGTATCTCGTGTAAAACTGCAGTGTCGGGTTTTTCACCTTTTGTCGTCTGTCAGAAACTGCATGTAAAAATGCAGTATCGCTTTTTGCACTAATTGTCGCCTGTCAGAAACTGCATGTAAAAATGCAGTTTCGCATTTTTCGCAAAAAGTGTTGCTTTTCTGGAAGTGCCTAAATGGCCCAAAAACAACTTGAATAAGTGTCGCTAAACACTTAGTTGCTCAAGAAAGAAAAAGGAAGCGACAGTGTCGGGTGTCGGGCTTTTCGCCCTTTTGGCTTGTCTTCTTGGAAATCTAGTTCTAGGTTGTTTCCCTAGTAAGCAATTTTCACAGACAGACTGATTAGCTGTAGTAACAGCGTTTATATTCATGTCTTTGACCATTTTGTTATGATGTATATACAAGATTGAACGCATGTTTAGATGACCTAATCTTTGATGCCATAAATTAGCATCTGAATAGCTCATCAAAAGGTAAAAAATCGTGACTCAGTATATACAAATTTCCTTCTCTATAAGCAGAGAGGATTTCTTTTGAATTCTCATCTAAAATAGTACATCGGCTGGCAGTAAACAAAGTTCTATAACTCTGATCTGTGATCTTGCTAATAGACAATAGGTTCTTTGTTAAATTGGGTACATAAAGTACACCATTAAGCTGCCTAGTGATGCCACCAGAGAATTGTAGTTGAATAGAGCCTTGGCCTTCGACTTGATGTGAACTGGAGTCACCAAAGAAGATATACGTTGATTTTGTAGCTATGAGTGTAGATAAGAAGTCTTTGCATGGCATCATGTGCTGAGAAGCACCTGAATCGAGATACCATTGATGGGCATCTCTATTGGGTTGATCTTGTACCATCAGCGCTTTATCATCATCTTGCGAACCTCTGACTGTGCCAGGGTTGCCTTCTTGCTGCTGCTGCATCTTCTTCCTCATTTCATTGTGCTTAAGGACGCGATACTCTTTGATGTCGTAGTTGGTTCTTTTGTAGTTCTGCAAAATAGCTTGGTCTTGGATGATGATTGACTGTGTTGCTGCTGTTGTGGTTGCGATGCTACTGGCTATTCTGCCTTTGTATCAACTCCTCTTCTACATTATGCTCCATGGCAAAAGACAAGGACGAAAGTTCTATTTTGATGGGTAGAATGCACTCATGGCCATATACCAAGAAACATAGGGTATGGTTTGCGCTGGTCTTGTATGTGGCATTATATGACCATAATGTTGTGTGAAAATTAGCCTATTTTGGCAAATCTAGCCATGTAGAACTCTGTAAATATTGTGTATAATTGGGTTCCACACATGGGAGGCCAAGATGCCACGTGGCATGAGAAAGCTACAAAGCTTTGGTTCTTCATCACAAAATATGAGGAGAGCTACACATATTTATGGAGTTTGAGGTAGCTCGAGGTAGAACCACATCCATCCATCATTTAATGACATCTAAAGTGAGAACTAGAGTCTATGTGACATTTGTCACTTCTCATGCATGAAACTCTACCAACTTTTTCCAAGTGTACTAGTTCGAACTAGAAATGTACAAATCATCATGAATGTGTCCATTACACTTTGTGCATGCCTTGCATGTCACTATGGATCACTTACAATTAATGCATGTGAATTGCCACGAGTTTCTACAAGCATAATTTTGCTAATTCTATGTCTACAAACTATATGCAAGTTGTACTCATCAATCTAGATATGACGTATCCATGTAGCTCGAGTTCTATCTAGGCCAAACTTGGCATTTTGCATTTATGAACAACATAATTGCATGGTACAATATTTGTAGCAAGCCTAAAGTCAAGATGGATTATTTTTCCATTTCAACATCCAAATCCATTTTGTCCACATGTGTTGGCACCTCTGAGCCTGCATTTAATACATGGTATTCATTTGATTCAAGGAAATTCAATTTGTGAGCTTTTGATGTAATTTTTGGTGGAAATCTTAGGATAAGCTACCAAGATTGAGTGCCATTGATTAGATTTGACATAGGGTCATGAAATCCAATAAATCTAGGCTGAAATCAGGTCCTCTAAACTTGTTTTACAGGTCTTGAAAGTACATCAAAAAGTGTGAGGGAGATTTAGTCATGTTATTGTCCAAAAATAGCCAAAATTGGCATGATTTGATTGTAAGTAGATTTCACATCATTTACAAAAGAGAGACCTTAGTTTCTAGAGACAATCAAATCCATTTCTTGGCAAGATTTGTTTGAAAGTAGTTTTCACTTCATCTTATCTTCATTCCAGCTTTGTGAGGGAGTGATAGAACTGTGATTATAATTCCATTTGTTGGATTAGAAATCAAATTTGATTGAAACACTACAAGTGTGAGACCTTTGTAAGTTTCAAGTCAATCAAATCTATTTCTTGTTTGTAGAAGTCACTAGTAAGATGGGATCTGCTCGAGCATACCTTCTAGAAGCTAGTGAGAGATTGAATTCTACAAATTATGCTATTTGGAAGGTTAGGATGGAGTCACTCTTGGACCTTTATGAGTTCTTGATTGAGGATGAAGATGAACCTCTAGGTGCACAGGAGTTATCTAGATACAAGAAGAGATCTAGGTTTGCACGTCATTGTGTGAAGATAAATGTGAGCAATGATTTGTTGAGAGAAGTATCAGCATGTACTAGTGCTAAAGAGGCTTGGGAGTCTTTAAAATCAATCTATGAATCTAGTAACACTTCAAGAGTACTCATGCTTAGAAATTAGATTTTGCAAAGCATGAGGAGAAGTGAGGAGAGTGCACAGGATTATGGACTCAAAATCAATTCTCTAAATAGGGAGTTGGCTTCCATTGGAGAGAAGATTCATGATGGGGACCTTGTACAAATTGTCCTTAATGGTCTAGGAGATGACTTTGCAAATTTGGTCCAAAGTTTTGCCATCCAATACACTTTGCCAACTATAGAAAAGCTTCACAGTGAATTAGTGGTTGAAGAGTGTAGGATGCTCCATGAAAAATCTAGGATGAGTTTCTTGTCTTTGTAGGATGGTGATGAGAAAGCCAATTTCTCATTCAAGGGAAAAACAAAGACCAAAAAGAAGAAGCATCCAAAGGAGGCCAAAGAAGAGGATGATACATCAAGCTCAAAGGACAAGTCTAAGGAACAATGCTTCTTTTGTGGAAAGAAGGGGCATTATGCATCTGATGCCACAAGAGGCTAAGAGCAAAAGAGGAGGAGGACAAACAAGGGAACCTTGCATATGAAGAGGATGGAGATGAGGAGATCTCATCTTTGATGGCATCTACATCCACTTCAACAAGCATAAGCAACTCAAAGGACTCTTGGTGGATTGATAGTCGGGCTAGCTCCCACATGACTTTCCAAAAGGACACATTCTCACCCTTACACTCTTTCAAAGGTGCTAATAAGTTTTTTTCTTTAGAAAATGATCAAGAATGTAAGATAGATGGTATTGGTACCATCTCATTAAGTCTAGGATCTAGCAAAAGGATGGATCTAGACAATGTCCTTTTTGTACCATCAATTACCAAGAGCTTGCTTAGTGTTGGACAACTAATGGATGATGGTTTAGATATTAACTTCAAGAATGGAGTTTGTTCCATCATGAAGAATGATATTTGTATAGCAAATGGTGTAAAACAAGGTAGTTTGTTTAAGTTGGATGCTAAAATTGCTATGGCAAAAGAAAAAATCATTCATTCAAATGTACACTCTTTTTCTCATGTACCAAGTAGTGATGATAAGATGCATGAAACATTCTTAGATGTTTATACAAGAGATGCTTGGATCCATCTAGTATCTTGTGTGAATGAAAGTGAAATCAACAACCTTGGTGTCAATGATCTTCCAAGGATTGAGGAGGAGCAACAAAGTGATGGAGATCTTGAGGATCCACCTCAAAGATCAAGTGCTCCAAGAAGGTCCACAAAGGCAAGGGCCGAGCCTTAAAGGCTCACTTATCTTGGCAAAGGTAATCAAGGGGAAGATTCTCAACGATTCACTTTCAACACTTTTCTTACTTCAATGCTTGATGAACCATTTTGGTATGAGAACTACATGAGGCAACTTGAGGGCTTCATCAAGAAGGAAGTTGAAGAAAAGACGTGTAATGACTCATTTGAGAACAAGTTTTTATGTCTTAGTGATCTAAAAATTGTTATGAACCAATTAAGAGGAAATTGGTTGTTTGATCAAATGAGTGCTCTAGGATTTTGGATGAGCAAGAATGAGTTAATCACTCATTGTTTTGAAAAATGTATTTTTTCTTTTGGAGAGGCAAATTGTAAGCTTCTTATGAGAATAAGTGAAACATCCTTGAAGGACACTTATATCCATAAGCAAGTAGGTAGCCTCATGAAGTTCAAGATCGCTTGTAATTACAAGATTAGGAAAATCATGCTTACTTTTGATGGTTTGTGGACTAGTCATTTTAGCATGATAAATCTTGGTAATAGTAGCAAGTACATGTTTTGTGATCTTGATCAATGTGATTTTCACAAGACATGGAGATATCATATTTCCTTCAAAGAGAAGCATCAAGATAAGGAGGAGCAAGTTTCAAGTTCATGCATATTCACTCAACATGGAAGAAATCAAGTGCAAAGGTGCAAGGAAGAATCAAGTCTCTTCAATTCATCTTGGAAGAGATCAAGATCAAAGAAGCTCTATCTTGGATATGGTGATAGATAATGTCATCATCTTTAGGGGTTCATTAGTCATCTTCTAAACCTAAATATGATTCATTTTTTAAGTTAAGATCAGGTCTTAAAATTGTATATAGATACATTATTGTTTCCAAGGCTAGATTTGAGGAGTGTGAAAAATAGCCTATTTTGGCAAATCTAGCCATGTAGAACTTTTCTAATATTTTGTATAATTGGGTTCCACACATAGAAGGCCAAGATGCCACGTGGCAACCCACTCCTAATGTAGGTTAGGTCAAGTCGAGAGTGTTGGTCATGTCTATTTGGTGGTCATCCCTACTTTATAGGACCTACACCTACGTTTAAGGTGAAAATTTGACCAACTAGCTACCTACCAAGCATAACTCTAGGATCTAGGCTAGGGTTTCAATTTAGGGAAAGAAGAGTGAGTTAACTTCCTTATTACATGCTGGAAATCCACCTAACTTCAAGAAGGAAGTCGAATTTGCTATGTATTCCAAGCTCTCATAGTGAGAAGATAGAGATCTTTTGTAGATCCATTTATGGTCCTAAAGTACAGTACTTTCACATGTTGAGTACAGCTTCCTGGCCTAGTCTTGTTGACAGTCGGATGCAATTTTCCTTAGTATGCCTACTAGGTGCAGCTTGTTTGTGCGTTTAGCCTATTTGTTAGCTTGTGGATGGTATGGAGTGCTCTTGCAATGCTTGATTGGTCAAGGCCTTGATGGTTTTGTTTAGGAAATGGGTCCGGTATCCCTATTAGAGATGAGCTCGCGAGGTGTATCGAATCGTCATATCACCTGTTTTAGCCAGAATCGGGCAGTCTACTTAGAATTATCCTTCGCTATTGCACGTGCTTCAGCCCATTTGGTAAAATAGTCTTAGCAAACATAATAGATCACTAGTTAATATTGTGTGTTTTTGTGTGTGTGTGTGTGTGTGTGTGTGTGTGTGTGTGTGTGTGTGTGTGTGTGAGAGAGAGAGAGAGAGAGAGAGAGAGAGAGAGAGATGGAGATTAAAGTTTTAGTGCTCGAGAAAACTGACAAAGTATAGAAATGAAACTGGAAAATTTTCTCAAAAACCGATATCATAAAATACTTCACGATTTTTTCTACAACCATATAGACCTTTTTATGAGTAAAAGTATTCAAAAACCTGAGAAGTTCCATAAAATGCAAGCTTATTGAGGATAACTCAAAAGAGGTTTCCTGAGTACTAGATGGAATTCCAACATACAAAGGCTTTGGTCGTTATATATTAAAAGGAGTGAAAGACCCAAATAGATGACACCCGCTCATTTGATAGTCATTTATTTTGAAGGATGAGTCAATCTTAACAACATTAGCTACATAGCCATTCTTTGCTCAAAGTTAGACTATTTATCTACATAGTAATTCTAGTGTATCTTTTGAACTTCCATTACTTATAATGCAGAGGCACTTAATGATAATAGTACATTCTATGCAATGAAATACTCTTTCATTTTACAAGGGTTTTTTCATCATCTTGGTCAAGGTCATCAATTGTCTTACGTGGACCATGAAACGTGTACCTTCCAGAACCATACCAATAGATGGCACCTACAACCATGCATCCAACTAAGCTTGGGGCAGCATAGTTTAGATTCTTCGTTGTGACAGGGAATGATGGTGGAAGACAAAAGAGTAACGACATTAACAATCCCCATATTGAGCCGTAGCCTCCTACAAATAAAGCCCATCGACCCAAAGAGAACGGTCCTGGAACGAAATCGTTTTTGAAGATATGTCTACATGACAATACAACTGTGTATGGACCATATGCAGTAATTGTTGACATAGCTGTTATGGCTGTGAAAGCAACATTGCTGCCCAACGCTGGTAGTGTACATGCAAATGATCCAACCACAGTGATGATTGTTGCAATAACAGGAATGCGCTCATCTGCACTTAGCTTTACCATATATTTATAACCTGGCAAACCCTTGTCCCTAGCCATAGCATAAGCCTGCAAAAAGCAATACATATAGTAATTGCAGATTTGAGTGAACGGTCCAACTCCACAAAATGGGATGAACAATTTTGTGTTCGAGTGATAACTTCAGGGCAGGATTATCTTGTTAAAAGGATTTTGATCAACTAAAATGATTCTTCCTACAATATCATCTAGTTAAAGTTGAATTGGGTGGAGTGTCCAAAATATTGAAAGATAGACCTCATTTTTGCAAACTACGAAAAAATATTTACCATCCTTGCAGTTAGTGTCACATTGGTGATATTTCCAAAAAATAGAGAGATGGCAGCAAGTAGTGTGAAAATGATTGCTCCAGGCGCGCCATTGTTGTATCTCGCATCAAATACATCATAAAATAATTGAGAGGCTGTGGTTATTTCCCCACCCCCTGTAATATAAGAATGAAAAATCACAGGTGAAGGACAATTGAAAGACCTTTGTGATCTTAACTAATTTTCTTGATTTCTAAATTAGTTTGTCATTTACCGCCTATGGTATCAAGAATTATGTCCTAACCTTTCACTTGTTTGCATTTAAAACATAGCCAGATGAATCATATACACTTAAATATATCGAAACAGTATCCCTGTGATTGATAGGGTTCCTAAGTGCCAAGTTACATGATTTATCAATACATATTGAAAGCTTTGAGGCAACAATTTATTCACTTTCAATATTGCCTCATAAGTGCTTAGGTATATATGAGTAATAGGAATGAATACCTGTTGCAGTTTGTGAACTCAAGAGATTCTCAGGATGCTGGATAGTGAACGTCATAGCAAGCAACAAAACAAGCTCTGTTCCAGCTGTGGCATACATACTATTGATCATCGATCGTGGTGAAGATATTGCTGCAGAGACCACCTCCTCCACTACATGAGAACCAACCTCAAATCCTGTCAAAATTGATTGAAACCATGGCAATCCTAGTAATACGATCAGAGTCGAACTCTTAACTCCCTGCCCTGGAGCACGGACAAATTGAGTAAAGACAAACTTTGCAGATTGATATTTGGGGGCTATTGCAAGCAAAGTGATGGAGATTACGGCTATGGAAATGATTTGAAATGCAGCACCAATGTTGCTAACATAGCCCAGCCATTTTGTGTTGATGATGGAGGCAAAGTAATGTAATACAAACACAGCTGCAGTGATGCCCACCACCTGCTTAATGAGACATACTCACTAATCAATAATTTTACCAAAGGTCTGACATAGATATTACCATTCTAGATTTAAAATCGTAGTATCTCTAACTTGTTGGTATTAAACTCAATTATGCACACATTCCAACTTGTTGGTATTAAACTCAACTATGCACATATCCCAAACCATTATTATATTTCAAGTTCTGAAATTTCCTCACGCTCCCCAACTCTAATCGAACTTTGAAGACTGATGCCAGGACAAACTGCAAGCTAAGGAGCTTATAGGCTTAGAAAAGAAAAAGAACAAAGAACTAAATTGACCCCTTAGAACCAACAGAAACCTAACTCTTGCTCACTGCCATGCCAGTGGCAGGTGCGTGCCTATATGGCAACTCAGCAACGTCTAGCATCCCCTTTCTCCAAGGTGAAGGGAGCGACCCAACCACCAATCGTGATTGGCATGTTCACTTCAAAAAATGATTTAATTTTTTACTTTTTAGAATTTTATTCTAATACTCACCTGGTCTTGTCTCCTAAAATGAGTTCAGTTCTTGTGAAAGCTGTAAATAAGGTAGTTAAATACGTCGTGTCATTTCTTGGCTCTTGAATTATAGAAAGTTTTAACCTGTGCAACAAAGTTTTTCCTAATTTGCTTCTTATTTGCTTGAGCTTTGGGGGGATCCAATTGGATAGTATCGATAGCTTTTGGCAAGGCAGCGCAATGCCTTCAACCTTAATACAAAGCTTTCTACCTACGCAATTTTGCATAGCTCCGAAAAATAGAATCCTGCTGGAAGTTCGATAATTCGGAGGAAACTTGAAGGAATAATAAAGTTAGCGATAGTATGTACTATGAACATTCATTTCAAATTTCGAACCAACAGAATGTCATCCTAAAAGTGTTTCCATCTTGGGCGTTGGCAAGTGTTCAGTGTCTCAAACAAGCTGTGCAGCAAATAAGCTACGCCTTGCTTAAGGCCATTGAAAGAGGAGAGCTTCTCGACAAACCAAAGGTCAGCATCTCTAACGAAACCATTATTGTTTGTCAAGACAGCATAGTACCCGAACACAAGCAGATAATACCCAAATGTTCTAGATCTCCCTAACCTGCATAGCACCGATTTTGTAATACATCGAACTTTTCATTATGTTAGGCATTTTTTCCATTGGCAAGACATGATAATACCTCATGCAAGTAGAACCTCTAAGCTACCCAGAATATTTCTGAGCAGCTGTATAGAGTCCGTGCTACGAATTCAATCATTAGAAAATCTACAAAGATGAAGACTTCACATAGTTTTGAACCATGCATTAACTGTCAATTTAAGATTTGTAGAGACTAATCAGATAATTCTCATGTAGCTGAGAATTTTGGCTCACTCCGGTGTAACCATTCAATCCGGCCAAAAAAGCTAGAAAAATTGATTTATTCGGATGCTGAAGATCTAGTTACTGCGTGCGGAAGAGGTGCTATTTCATGCATTCTGCTTCAAAGTCTAGTACATGAAAGATTTCCAATCCTCCAGGGAAGCTGTGGATACTTTTAAGTTGATTTTAGTACAGAAGATACTTGGTATGTATTGAAACAAGGAAATTCTATCTTCGCAAAGCTGTGCGAAGTCACTATCGTACACGGCGCTGAGAGTAAACAAAGCTTATCATAACATCGTTACTAATTGCATGATATCAGTGATCACTACCGTTCGTGCTTGAATCTGTGACCAATACCTCCATAATGGATGGACCTGCTAGCCTTTGAGATAATTTTTAACACTGAACCTAGAATTATGAAGATATGAGATGATGAAGATCCACAGTTATCAGTATGCTTTCTTGACTACCTTTATCAAATGAAGCTATTCTTCCTTTCATGAGGATACCTGGGCGAGGCAAATGTGATCTTACTAATGGACGAGATTATAGTAATCACTACGATAATAATCGCATATAGAAGTTTTGTAACCATTGCTAATTTGAAGCCAACTTATCAGAATGTTGGCCCAGATGATTATCACCAGAAGATTGATAATATCCAAGAGCTTAAAGACATGTTGGGTATTGACAAAACCTATAGACATCGATTTCATGATGAATGGTTTTCAAACTTTTGATTGTTATATAGTGCTCTCACTTATCAAGCTTAAAGTATCGATTAATAGATCAATTATAATCTAGGAGTTCGTCGACGAGACTACAAGGATATACCACCGAAAAAGCCGGGACTATCCACCTATATGCAGCGTAATCTGAGAATAATCATATGGTTATAAGCTGCGAGAATAAAAAGCCTAACAAAAAATTTCATTTGAGATCGTCATGATATGTAAGTTTCAGTAGTGAGAGTAGCAAACACATATTTTATAGAAAGCAGGAAACAGTACAGGTTATGAGGAGAAAGCAAATGTAGGCTCACCCCAGCGTCAGATATTTGATATCCTCCACCTTGTGCTCCACCAGTTCCAAGAAGGATACAGGTTGCAATTAGCTGAGCAAGAAGATACTCATTCAGTGCAGTGCCACTGAAGGATCCAATGAGATATGTCCAGCCCACAAACCAAGAAACAATGGGTGCATGCTTCTTAGGCACTAGTTTGGCAACCCAGTAGTAGACACTTCCCAGTGTGGGGAAAGCAGAAGCAATCTCGGACATGGCAAAGGCCATGCACAAAGTGCCGATGGCGGTGCAAATGAAAGCCCAAAAGATGGTAACAGGCCCTCCATAAGTGTACATGTACCCATAGTAGCCAGTGATGAAGCCGAGAGGTGCAGTGTAGTCAAAGGTGTAAGCCCACTGCTGGAATTGGCTCATCACCCTCTTATACTCTTGCTTATACCCAAGTTCATTGAGAAGCCTTTCATCTTGTTCCAAAATCTTCTGATATTCTTTCCCTGGTGTTCCAACATCAATAGCGAGCACATCGCCACCCTCATTGTGTGCCATAAGCACGAGAGAGAGAGAGAGACACAGAGAGGGGGGGGGGGGGGGGGGTGCGCAAGCGAGCGACCGAGAGCGAAAGAATGGCTTCGATCTTTTCTCATAATGCATAGCTTTATATACAAATCGATTACCAAGCCTGGTCTACTGTATAGTGATATTTAATTTGCTATAAATTTGATGTGACAACGTTCATGTTTATCAGCTAGTAATGGAAAGTTTGTGACCATTCTGCCCATTTTTTGAACACATCAAAAATCAGAATATACATGTACTTTTTTTCAAACAGAGTTGTTACCTTTTGCCTTTTACAGCATGTGGCATGTCCATATTGGTCATTGGAACTCAAACTGCTTAATATGCTTCATAATGTACATGTGAAAAAGTCAAAGTATTCATTACGCAATGGAATGCGTTCAAAACCGCCATTCTACCCGGTAAGGATTTTCAAAATTTAGGTGAGTCCCCTTCGGACCTCACCTAAAAAAATTTCATTTTGCTCGGCCCCTTCCATGGTACAAAACTCTTCAATGATGCATATTGTGAATCCAAAGGCTTCTCTACTCTATGATATTTGAATTGACACAAGTTTGATGTGACACCCTATTAATATTATGTAGATCAGCAATTTGGTTGATTTAAAGCTCTTTGATTATACATGGTCAAAGCATTAAATATCTTGCAAGCCCACATGATTTTAGGCTTTGTGTGAAATTTAACTTAGTATTGGAGGTGATCTAGTTATAGCCTTCTAGATAGAGTGGAGAACTTCTTTCTTAAATAGACTCTGTAATGAAGGAGACTTTTTTGTAGTTGTCCTTACTTAGAGGTAATTGTATTTTGATGTTTGTTTTTTAAGGATATATTAGTGCTACATTTTGAGGACATGTTTGAGGACGTGATCTCACAATTGTGTATCACAAAGTCTGATGTTTTTTTTATCTATTCGAGAGCTATGATTGAATCCTAATGGCTCATATAGCAGCAACACCTTTTTCATAGTCTTCAATAAATGAAATGATGGTTGCACATAGTGAAAAACTTAAGTTGTTTAGTTTGATCCTTGATCTTTATAATGTAGAGGATGTTACATGTTATGTAATAGAAATATGAAAAAATATGAAACTTATTAAGGTATAATATTATAGCTTTTATACCCATCAAGCTTGCACCAACTATGTCCTACTACCACACCAAAGACATATAGCGACATTTATGGTGATTTTAGTGACATAAACAAATGCCACCTATGAACGTAGTTATTGTCAATTTTAAACGTCGCTAGTGAACCATCGCCCAGGTCAAAAATCTTCACAAGTGCACCTTGGCTCAAAACCTATTGTCACTTGGTATCTCTTCCATGTTTTGACACTATCAAAGCTCTCTATCACATATGTCTCTTATTTTGTGTTGGATTTCTTATGATGTCACACAGGTGTCCATTCAATGCTATCCCCATTTTCATTTTCAGTTTTGCAACCGATGATATTCTTGTTCTGCGGCGCATGCGTTGACGTTTGATGGAAGCACTTGTAGTACTTGGACTTGATGTAGTTTCAACATGTATGGTTGTGGATTCTTTTTGTTGTTGCACAGAAGGCACTTTTGTCTTGATATTCTCACATGACTTAAGAATATAGCCTCCTTTGTTCAGACCATCGACTTCCTCTTGGGTAAGGTGGGTGCCTTCTTGCACCAACCAAAAGTTATTGATAGACTTAGGTGGATTTCTAACGTTGTTATTCACCTTCCAAGTACAACAAACATCTGTTCTGCAAAACCACATAAATTGATTTGTGGAACCATGACGATGGTTTCTAGTGCCAAACAAACTAGCTGCTACAGTTGAAACTATATTTTTGTTGCAACATCCTCTACCAATGGCATTCATACCTTGGCACTTAATTGTGCATCCAGGTCCTAGCCACCGTACAGCCCACATGGTATCATGCACTTCGCTCTCTTTTATGTTTCTTGCTAACTGCAGCTTACCTGTTCCCCTGATATCATCAGCACAAACATTTATAGATGTATGCACGTCTTGGCTTGACCTTTTATTTTTTGATGGTTTTTGCACATATTCGACGTCTGGTCTATGTGCAACATTTTCAGTCTCATTATTCCATTCGCTAATTGGTTGCTTTCGAGGTATGTGCTGAACATTTTCAGAATATTTTGTACCTGTTAGTTCAATAGTCTCCACAAAATTGTGAACACTATCTTATCTGCATTGTCCTTATCCACCAAATTGCGCCATTGCAGACACATTGCTATATGCTCATTCTGATATTTTGTTTTGATATTCTACTCTATTCATTTTCGAATGTTGTCCATAAAATGAAACAAACATGATCTCTCCTTGCCGACCATGGAAACATTGGGGTCTCTGCCATACACCGTACGAACAACAATCCAATGACCAATCCTAGAGGGCACCTACTATTCAATCTTCTTGTAAAATGATTTACATTCATGATACCGATATTCTGAAAGTAGTTGCAAGTAGTATTCACACACCAAAAACCTCCGCCACATCTCTTGAAAAGCCCTGTATTGTGGATGTCGCATATCATATCCAATGGTGAGAATCATTTGCCCTTGTCATTCCTTCCATGCTTGAACACTTTGATGGTGGCAATTTGAAGGCCATATTGCCATTATATTGGGTAGGCATTTCTTGAACAATCTATGGTATTCCAGACGTTACCAACAATCTCCTTAACTTTCTCTTTAGTGGAAGTTGATTTATCAAGAAGAAAATGCTTATACTGTCAGACTCGTGATCTACTTCCTTTGATCTTTCCTCATCACTCGAAATGAGCATAGTTAGGTCCATTGTATTTAGATTGCTTTCCTTTGCCATACTACAAGGAATGAGGATGAAAAGAAGGTTTGAAAAAAGTGAATGAAAGCCTCCTCCTTAAGATCCTTGGGCTGCAAGCTTAGACATTGTCAGTCAAAAAAGGAGAAGAGAAAGGATTTCATATAAAAACTAAAATAGTTATTTTAAAAAAACCCATTAAATCATGGAAAAGCCCGTTGTTTAAGTTATAACAAATTTTAAGCAATGTCTGTCTAGAAACATCCAATTGGCATTAAGTGGCATACTTATGGATATGTGAGTCTATTAAGTGTTATTGAGTGTCTTATTGGCCAAAATGTTTGTTAGTCAGACTTCAGTAAGTATATTTTAGTGATGACCCAGTAGAGTAGTTGGCTAGGCACAAGCCAGCCGAAAATGCATTTATTGGCCGAAAAGACCCTGCCAAGAAGGTGTGTTGGTGTTCAAAAAACTCTTTTTTAGCTAGGTATGCCAATAGCATTTTACCTTCTAAACCGAGAGAGAGAGAGAGAGAGAGAGAGAGAGAGAGAGAGAGAGAGAGAGAGAGAGAGAGAGAGAGAGAGAGAGAGAGAGAGAGAGAGAGAGAGAGAGAGAGAGAGAGAGAGAGAGAGAGCAAGCGAGCGCAATAGAGGCAAGACAAAAGCAAGAAGGCGAGTCGAGGCAAAGGCAAGGATAGCACCAATCCGTGAGTTGTTTTTTGTGATTATGCCTACTAAGTGTGATGTTAATTCTCTGATCTTTAGAAAAAAAATGTCTCAAAACAAATTAGTTGACTCCATTAGCTAAACCATTTTCCTTGCATATTTGAAGGCTTACGCTTGGGCAACCGCATACAGATTTAGTGGACCCATTTGCATTGTTACAAACATGTTCTAGCACTCTTGAGTTAAAGATTGAGTCTTGTTATGTCCATGACCAGTACATAGGATACAGTATGCTCCTAGTCTTGGATACACGATACTCCAGTGAAACAAGTTGTTAGTTATGCCATGTCATACTAGACGTGACCCGAAAGTAACTAATATTCTTGTGAGGCCCAGAACACACTAAATGGAGTTTAGACAAGGTATGAGACAGCGTATGCATGTGTAGAGTTATCAATAGCAATTCTATGAATAGTTGGTCCATGCTTAGGACACTATTCTAGGTGAATCTATGTATAGGGAACTTAGGGCTATGCATGGCCATGTGACCAGGATGCTTTTGGCTCTATATATTGGGTCCAAACTCGCCCTACTCCTCATTATGGTTGTGGATTCATTGTCAGGCTCTCACTCTACATTCATGTTTCTTGTTCCTTGGCTTGGGGGTGAAGCTTCTAGAGTTCCATCCATGTTTTTAACCTTCATTGATGACTACTCAAGATATTGTTGGGTGTTCTTACTTTCCTTCAAGTCTCAAGTATTTGATACTTTTGTAAAGTTCAAGTTGTTTGTGGAAAAGCATCATAATCATAGCATCAAGATCCTTAGAAGTGACAATGGTGGAGAATTCATCTCCAATGAGTTCAAGGCCTTTTGTGAGGAGGAAGGGATCAAGAAAGAGACTTATTGTCCTTACACTCCTCAACAAAATGGAGTTGCTGAAAGAAGGAATAGAACATTATGTGAATGTTCTAGGGCTTTAAGATTAGATGCTTGTTTGCCCAAATCCTTTTGGGGTGAGTCTCTTGTATGTGCAAACTACTTGATGAATAGGGTGTCTTGCAAAGCAATTGAAGGCAAAACTTGTGAAAAATTGTCAACTAGTAGTATTTTCCTAACTTGAGATTTTGTAGGCCTATGGCCAAATAAAAGTTAGAGATAGGTTCATACATGTATGTAGAGGCCCAAAGTATGTGTACACTACTTTTGAGGTCACATTAATTAGAGGAGGTCGAGTGTGGAGCTCTTCTATTGGCTCATAATTTGGTGCATTCCTATTTGACCAAATTTCTAGGTATATGGGTGAATCCTATTGGACCCCAATTTTAGCCTATCATAAGACAAGTGGCCAAGAGGCACTATGGCTGCTATAAATAGCCATCTCCACGAGTATGTACACATCTCATTTTCATTCTATTGAATGAATGTTATGCTCTTTGAAGGTCCATCTTCTTCTCTCTCACTTTTTTGTTCATATCTTGCATTCTAGCCACTAGAATTGTGATTTCTTTGTTGCTATGGCTTCACACGTGTGAAATGCAGGTTGTAGGCTCTGAAGTACGGACAGGGACAGCAAGTTTCTGTTTGTGGAAGCTTATGATCAGATTTTGATGTTTAGTTGATGTTTAGTATGCTTAACATCACAATTTCTATCATTTTTTCAATCTAGATGTGCATAACTTCCATGGCCAAGATCTTTATGAAACTTTAGCATCTTTTGGATCTGAGTTTTTCACATGGTATCAGAGCATTAGGCGGCCAAATGTGCAGGTTTTGCCAGATTTAGAAGAGATTTGTGGGCGAGTTTGCTTTTGTAGCATTCCAATCAAGTTTCTAGCTAAAAATCTTGTTGATTTATGTGTAGAAATTGGATCTTTGTGATCAAAACATCATTTGTATGCATTTCAATTGAAGTAGGGCGAATTCCCTCTGTACTTATCAGAATAAGGAGACAAAAATTGTTTTGGAAAAAGGGAGATGCAAGATCCAACAAGATCCTATTAGTTTTCCATTCTAGCATATAGTTTTTTGATTCAATTTCTTGCTTCTTCATGTCAAAAACTTCAAAATTGATGTAACCCTCTGATTTTCAGTTTGCTGAATGATTCAAGAGTGTATTTCAATCTTAGGAGTGAGGGAAAAGCAAGTATATTGAGGTTTGGTCTTGGTTTGATCAAGAAATCATAAAACTAGTGGCTAAAATTAAGGAAAAAGTGAGGAAAAGATAGAAAAAGTAAGGTTTTAGGTTCCAAATCTTTGTGATTTCTTCTTGTGTTTCATTTGTTGATTCAAGAGAGTGCTTAGTGCATTGGAACAGGTCAAAGATCAGAGATCAATCATTGCAACATGGCTACAAATGGAGGCTACATGTTGGAAAGCAATGATAGGCTTACCTCCCTCAACTATTCTACTTGGAAAGTAAGGATGGAGTCTTTGCTTGAGATGAATGAGTTGATGGATATTGTTGTAGGTGTGGAGGAGAGACCTTTGGCACCTCAAGAACAATTGAGGTATGACAAGAGGGCAAAGAAAGCCCTTCACATGATCAAGATGAATGTGACAAATGAGCTTATCAAAGAGGTTGGTAAGTGCACATCATCTAGTGAAGCTTGGGAAGCCTTGAAGAAGGTTTATGAATCCAAGTCTACTTCTAGAGTGTTGACTTTAAGAAGGCAAATCTTTTCTTGTATGCAAAAGAAGAGTGAGAATGGACATGCTTTTGTTTTGAGAGTTAAAGCATTGAATGATGAGTTAGCATGCATTAATGATGGCATAAATAATGAGGAGCTTGTTCAAGTGATTCTCAATGGCTTGTTGGATGATCATGCTAATCTTGTTCAAAGTTATGCTATCCAAAAATGTTTACCAAGTGTTGGAGACTTGCAAGAGGTCTTGTTGGCTGAAGAATTCAGGTTGCAAACAAGAGTGGGAGCATCTTCTACATCTCAAGGAGGAGAAGAGGAGGCAATGTTCTCTAAAGGCAAGTTCAAGGGCAAAGGTAAAAGCAATTGGTCTAAAGGGCAAGACCAAGGTGAGCACTCTACTTTTGGCAAAAAGAAGGATAGATCTAAGCTAAAATGTTTCTATTGTGGAGTCAAAGGGCATTTTGCTAGTGATTGTTTTAAGAAAAAGAGGGATCAAGGGGAAAAGCAAACCAATCTAACTATTGATGAGGGTGGGGATGAGCTTCTTTCAAATGATGCTTTTGTTATGTCATCTTGCTTGTTGGCTAATCATGGAGACATTGATCCTTGGTGGATTGATAGTGGAGCCACTTCTCATATGACATATCATAAAGAGTATTTTTCATCTTTAATGGCATTTGATGGTGATAGGAAGGTAATCTATACCGCAAATGATGGTGAGTGTGCAATCAAGGGGATTGGCACAATTCCTATTTCACTTTCTACAAATAGGAATATAGAATTGAAAGATGTTTTGCTCATTCCATCCATTACCAAGAACTTACTTAGTGTAAGCCAAATGCTTGACAAAGGATTCAAAGTTGAGTTTGATGGTGATGCTTGCTTGATCAAAAAGGGGTGTAGTATCATTGCAAAAGGGAAAAGGCAAGGGAAATTGTTCAAGCTTGATGCATGTGTTGTTGCTAACCAAGTTGGATGCATGGCAAATGAACAAATGTCAATTCAAGAGGTATGGCATAAAAGGATGGGACATCTCAACTACAAGGCCTTGGAGGTAATAGCCAAAAAGGAGGTAGTAAGGGGACTTCCCAAGTCTCTTACTTGCTTGAATCATGTTTGTGAAGAATGTGCTTTGTCTAAATCACATAGATTGCCATATACTAGATCTATATCTAGATCTAAGATGCCTTTTTCTCTCTTGCATTCGGATATTCATGGTGTTACTACAATTAGCAATGGAGGTGCTAAGATGTATGTAACTTTCATTGATGATTTTAGTAGATTTTGTTGGGTTTATCTACTAAAGAGCAAGGATGAGGTGTTTGATGTGTTTGTCAAGTTCAAAGTTGCTATTGAGACTCAATTTACAACCAAAATCAAATGCTTGAGGAGCGACAATGGTGGTGAATACATTTCTAACAAATTCAAAGCCTTTTGTGATGAGCATGGGATCAAGAGGGAGTACACATGTCCAAGAACACCACAACAAAATGGAGTGGCCGAGAGGAAGAATAGAACCTTGTGTGAGAGTGCAAAGGCAATGAGATTGAATGCTAATCTTCCTAAACCTTTTTGGAGTGATGCTTTGTTGTGTGCAAATTTCCTATGCAATAGATGGCCAAGTGTTGTATTGGAAGGAAAAACCCCTTTTGAAGCTTTGTTTGGTACGAAGCCTAATGTCAAGTTTCTAAGAACTTTTGGATGCATTTGCTACTTCAACATTACTCTTGATGATAGAACTAAGGAGGATCCATCTTCAAGAAATGGCATTTTTGTTGGTTATAGTGAAGTAAGCAAAGCATATAGGATTTATGTTCCTTCAATCAAGAAAGTGTTCACAAGTAGGGATGTCATTTTTGATGAAAGTAACATTCCAAAAGTTGTTTCAAGTGATGATGGTGTTGTTGCAACTAATGTGCTTGATGACAATGGAGTTGATGACACATTGGATGTGGATGTTGAAGAAGCCTCTTCAAGTCAAATTCCAAGGAGAACTCCAAGGCATAAAGTGAAACCCTCAAGGCTCACTTATGATGGCAAAGGTAAGCAAGTGGTGGATGGATCCAACTATGCTTTCCTAACTTCTTTTGATGTACCTTCATGTGTAGATGAAGCAAGGCAAAAAGAGGAATGGATCCAAGCAATGGATCTTGAGTTTGAAGCACTTATGAAGAACAACACATGGAGATTGGTGGAGCTTCCAAAGGGCAAAAGTGCAATTGGATGCAAATGGATCTTCAAGGTAAAGACAAATCAAGATGGATCTATCAACAAGTTCAAGGCAAGGTTGGTGGCTAAAGGTTATGCTCAAGAGCATGGCATTGACTATGAGGAAACCTTTGCACCCGTGGCAAAGATGGTGAGCATAAGAGTAATCATTTCCCTTGCAACTCTTTATGGATGGGATCTTTGGCAATTAGACATTTCTAATGCTTTCTTGAATGGTGATCTTGAAGAGGAAGTCTACATGGAGCAACCCGAGAGCTATGTTTCTCATAGCAAGCCTAATCATGTGTGTTTTCTACAAAAAAGTTTGTATGGTCTTAAGCAAGCACCAAGGAGTTGGTATGCTAGGCTTAACTCTTTTCTACTTTCTCAAAACTTCACTATGAGTGAGTATGATCATTCACTTTACTTTAGAATTAGTGCTAATGATGTTACAATCCTTCTAATTTATGTGGATGACATTATTTTAAGTGGAGGGAACAAGGAAGATATAGAAGATATCAAGAAAGCACTAAAAAAGGAATTTGAAGTGCATGATCTTGGTCTTTTGAGCTATATCTTAGGAATAGAAGTAATTAGAACTTCTCAAATCACTTTTATTTCACAAGAGAAGTATGCTATTTCTATTCTCAATAGATTTCATATGGTAGATGCAAATCCTATTGATACACCTATGGAATCACATGTAAAGCTAACTATAAGAGGTAATGAAAGATCCTTCGAGGACATTACTCTCTATAGGAAGCTAATAGGTTCTCTTATATATCTAACCATCACAAGACCTGATTTATCTTATTGTGTTGGTAGATTAAGCCAATTCATGCAAGATCCTAGCATAGAACATTGGAAACTAGGAAAGAGGATCTTGAGATACATCTCGGGAACAAAAGATTTTGGCATTGTTTATAGAGGCTCATCACCTAACTTATTTGGTTTTTCAGATTCAGATTTTGCAGGAGACCTTATGGATAGAAAATCCATAAATGCACATGCTATTTTCATAGGTGATGGAGCTATCTCATGGATGTCGAAGAAACAAGCAACTATATCACTTTCTTCTAGTGAGGCCGAGTACAAAGCTTTGACATCATGCACAAAGGAGATGGTGTGGATCAAGAGGATGATTATGGAGCTTCATTTGCTGGATTTTTCAGAGAGTCCAATCATCTTTTGTGACAACCTTTCAGCCCAAAGTCTAGCAAGCAATCCGGTTTTCCATGCAAGGAGCAAACATATCGAGGTGGCTTACCATTTTGTGAGAGAACAAGTGTTGGCAAAAGAGATCAAGCTTGAACATGTCCCATCAAAGGAATGTGTGGCTGATATCTTTACCAAAGCATTGGGAAAGGACTTATTTTTCAAGCATAGAACAAGTCTTGGTGTACTTTCTAAATCTATGCTAAAACTAGTTGAAGAGGGAGTGTGAAAAATTGTCAACTAGTAGTATTTTCCTAACTTGAGATTTTGTAGGCCTATGGCCAAATAAAAGTTAGAGATAGGTTCATACATGTATGTAGAGGCCCAAAGTATGTGTACACTACTTTTGAGGTCACATTAATTAGAGGAGGTCGAGTGTGGAGCTCTTCTATTGGCTCATAATTTGGTGCATTCCTATTTGACCAAATTTCTAGGTATATGGGTGAATCCTATTGGACCCCAATTTTAGCCTATCATAAGACAAGTGGCCAAGAGGCACTATGGCTGCTAAAAAATCCCCATCTCCACGAGTATGTACACATCTCATTTTCATTCTATTGAATGAATGTTATGCTCTTTGAAGGTCCATCTTCTTCTCTCTCACTTTTTTGTTCATATCTTGCATTCTAGCCACTAGAATTGTGATTTCTTTGTTGCTATGGCTTCACACGTGTGAAATGCAGGTTGTAGGCTCTGAAGTACGGACAGGGACAGCAAGTTTCTGTTTGTGGAAGCTTATGATCAGATTTTGATGTTTAGTTGATGTTTAGTATGCTTAACATCACAATTTCTATCATTTTTTCAATCTAGATGTGCATAACTTCCATGGCCAAGATCTTTATGAAACTTTAGCATCTTTTGGATCTGAGTTTTTCACACCTAGATCTACCATCTTGAACTCTAAGGATAGATCTATCTTGATTTTTTCAATACCATCAACACTATTTCCACTAATGATGATGTCATCTACATAAATGAGTAAAAGTACAATACCAACATCATCAAACTTAATGTAAAGAGTGGGATCATATTCACTTTGAACAAAAGAAAAAGAAATAAGATAGCAATGTAGTCTTGAATTCCAAGATCTCGAGGCTTGCTTCAAGCCATAGATGCTTCTTTGGAGATGGCATACTTTGTTCTCCATTCCATGCTTGATGAACCCTTGTGGCTGCTCCATATAGATATCCTCTTCCAAAAAACCATTCAAGAAAGCATTAGAGACATCCATTTGACATAGAATCCATCCAAAATGTGATGCAAGTGCAATGATTAGTCTTATTGTGACCATCTTGGCCACGGGTGCAAAAGTTTTCTCATAGTCTATCCCTCTCTCTTGAGCATAACCTTTTGCAACTAATCTTGCTTTATGTTTGTTAACACTCCCATTTGCATTCAACTTAAGCTTGAAGACCCACTTGCATCCTATTACATTCCTTTGAGGTCTCTCAACAAGCAACCAAGTTTCATTCTCAATCAAGGCATCATACTCATCCAACATAGCTTTATACCATTCTTTGGAGTTCAATGCATCTTCAACATTAGACGGTTCTTCAAAACTAGATAAAGCATAAGAAGTGGATGAGATACCCTCAACTTGCTGTCCTTTGCCTTGATATGTGAGCCTTGATGGCTCCACTTTTGCCCTTGAAGATCTCCTTGGTGTGATAGGTGGGTTTGGTGCTTGCTCCTCCATGAGCTCCTCCTCAAAACCAAGATCTTGCTCCTCGGCCATCTTCTTCTTGATTGTTGGAGCACTTGAGCCTTCTTCAATCATATGAATATGATGTTCATCAAAGATGACATCCCTTGAAACAACAAATTTGTTCAAGGATGGGAGATAGACTTTGTAGCCCTTGCTTGAGCTTGCATATCTAAGCATGATCCCTCTTGTGGAAGATGGATCCTCCTTGGTTCTTGTTTCCAATGGCACATGCACATAACATATACACCCAAAAACTTTCAAGTGATTAAGATTGGGTTTCTTTCCATACAACATCTCATAAGGAGTTTTGCCTTCAATTGCTTTGCAAGACACCCTATTCATCAAGTAGTTTGGACATACAAGAGACTCACCCCAAAAGGATTTGGGAAAACAAGCATCTAATCTTAAAGCCTTAGAACATTCACATAATGTTCTATTCCTTCTTTCAGCAACTCCATTTTGTTGAGGAGTGTAAGGACAAGAAGAATCTTTCTTGATCCCTTCCTCCTCACAAAAGGCCTTGAACTCATTGGAGATGAATTCTCCACCATTGTCACTTCTAAGAATCTTGATGCTATGATTATGATGCTTTTCCACAAACAACTTGAACTTTACAAAAGTATCAAATACTTGAGACTTGAAGGAAGGTAAGAACACCCAACAATATCTTGAGTAGTCATCAATGAAGGTTAAAAACATGGATGAACCTCCATTAGATTTGGTGCTAGCAATGTGCACATCCGAGTGTATGAGTTCAAGAGGATGAGATGACTTTGTGATGGAGTTAGGAAACACCTTCTTATGTGCCTTGGATAAGGCACAAGCTTCACAAACCTTGTCTTCCTTCCCAATAGACCTTGGTAGGCCTAAAGCATACTCCTCCTTGATCATAGCCTCCATGGAACCCGAGTTGACATGTCCAAGTCTTTTGTGCCATAAAATAAAGGTAGATATCTTGCTCTTCTCGGCCAACATGACAACATTAGTATCCACAAATGCATCCAACTTATAAAGTTTGCCAAGTCTAGTGCCCTTAGCGACTATCTTACCCTTCTTCTTGATGAAACATTCATTTGAAGCAAAGTCAACATTGAAACCATTGTCTACCATTTGGCCAACACTTAGTAGATTCTTTGTTATTGTAGGAATGTACAAAACACCTTCTATGTTGATCTTTTTGAAAGATCCTAAGCAAAGGGGAATGCTACCAACTCCTTCAATCTTACAAGCTTCATCATTTGCTGTATAGATAGACTTTATAGGTCCATCATAAGATAAGAGAGAAGAGAAAAACTCCCTTTTACTAGTCATGTGTGAACTAGCACCCGAGTCAATCCACCAAGGATCTTCTCCTTTGAAGCTTGTTGAAGAAAATATGGACATCATGAGAGAGTCCTCATGTGAACTCTCCTCCTCCTCCTCCTCTTTGCTCATGTTGGCTTGGCTTTGATCTTGCTTCCTCTTGAAGCATTCTGAGGCATAATGCCCCATCTTGCTACAATAGTAGCACTTCACCTTTGATTTGTCCTTCTTGACTTTGGTGGTTGATGGAGATGCCTTTGGGGGTCCTTCTTGATCCTCAAGCTTTGTGGACTTCTTGAATGTTGATCCTTTGCCTTTGGACTTGCCTTTGCCTTTGGTGAAGAGAGCTTGGTCATCTCCACCTTGGATGGAAAGCCTATCCATCCTCTCTTGCATTTGGCTCCTTCTTGATTCCTCGGCCATGAGCGTGCCTTGGAGTTCTTCAAGTATGGGTAGCTTACCCATAATTGCATATCCCTGAACCAAATTGTCAAATTCAAAGCTTAGTCCATTCAATATGAGTTGAACAAGCTCTTCATCCTTGATAGGTTCACCTATAAAGGCTAGCTCTTTGTTCAATTCTTTTACTCTTAGGACAAAAGTATGTGCACTCTCTCCTTTCTTTTGATAGCTTCTATAGATTTGATTCTTCAAAGCTAACATTCTAGTTTGGTTCTTGGATTCATAGACCTTTTGCAAAGTCTCCCAAGCATCTTGAGCTGAAGTGCAATCTCCTACCTCTCTTAAGAGTTCATTTGCAACATTCATTTTTATGCAATGTAGTGCAACATTGCACCTCTTGATGTATTTGGCTTTTTCTTGAGGATGAATAGGTTCACCCTCCTTACCATTTACAATTTCCATCAGATCTTGCATGATCATGATAGATTCCATTCTAACTTTCCATATGGAATAATTAGTTTTGTTGAGCCTTTCATTAGTATCCAAAAGATATGCATTTATAGATGCCATCTAGTCTCCTAATCAAGGACTTGACACAAATGAAGGTTACTTCTATTGATTTGATTGAAGGTCTACCTTATCCCACTTCTTAGGGACCTGAAAAGATCAGTAATAGACTTCCTATAAAGATCTAAGAATGATCTCTAACAAAATCAAATCATAGAATACTAGAAACAATGCACTTGCTTGATTGAAGTAGATAATACTAGTAGAATTGCCCCTCTTTCTATAAAGAACATTAAAGCTTCCAAATGATCTGATCAAGAGTGAATTTCAGCAACCTAATATACCTCCAAAATCACTTGTAAAAGATCTAAATGGAACTTAATGAGGATGCAACACAATCTACTATCCAATCACAAGCAAAAAATGATCAAAAATGATGAAAAATTGATCTAATTTGGTGCATAAGTCAAGCAATGGTTGGACTGAACCTAAATCACTTTAGGAGGTGTCTACTACACCTTAGAACAGCCTTGAAGAGTCCCCAAAACTCTGATCTTCCCTCTCCTTGAATGCTAGAAAGCCTCCTCTATGAAATCACCTCCAAAACTCGCTTAGAAATCAATGCTTGGAGCAAGCAAAACTTGCTATCTTGGTAATGTGAATTGAATTCAACTTTGCCTCTAGTTTTAGACACCTAAACACCTGCAAATGAAGTCACACAACACCAATCTCCAATGTATTTGACTCACTTTGAGTTCTAGAATCAATACTAGATGCTAAGATCCAATCTACACAAGATTTAGATCAAAAATTGTGATCAAATTGAATGAAAACCAAGGATTTAGCTCATTTCAGCCTTTAGGCTCTGATACCATGTAAAAATTACAGCAAATAAGGATCCTAAAACACTTGAAATGATGAGGGAAACAATATATTATGATTTCATAAGATTAGCACAAGTTGAACCATCAAAATCCATCAAAAATCTATGCTTGAACCTCACTAAATGGCCCAAATCCTTGAAGAAGGCTTCACACGTGTGAAAGTACGACCTCCCACAGTCTGAGTATTGTACACCAGACCTACATTCAATCCTATAATCATTAGTAATCACAAGTATTCAAATAATTATGAACATAGAGAGCAATTGCACCATTATGAGAGAAAAAACATGAAATTGCTTGATTGATTTTGGTGAGATATCATCACCTATATATACATGATCCATCACGGTTTTGGGCAGGTATGAGTAGCCCTAAACCTATCCCTAATGCTAATTTTGGTGGATCTTTCATCCCTACCAAGTTAGGGTTGAAATCTTGGAGATCCCTCAACAATGCAAAAATTATCAAAAATAGCTCCTATTTTTTCTCCCTTGTATCTAAGCATAATTTGGACTCATTCCAAAGGTTCTAACACTTAGGTCTACTTGAGAACATCCTTATGAATGGAATCCTATGCTATTTGGCACGTGTGACAAGCCACATCATGACCATCTAACTATTTACAATTCATATGACCAAAACTAGTCAAGCTAGAATTGTGAATTTTTAACAAAATGCACCTAGAATCTCACCATTTATGACTTAGGGTTTGTTAAAGAATGGCAATCACAAGTAGACACTATATATGGGCAAATAGCACAAACTAGCGGGTTTTTCATTCCACACAAACATTGGACAGGGTGCCCGTAGAATGGAGAAAGGATTAGAAACAAAGCTAAAGGCAGAAGTAGGCCAATTAGATCACCTTCTTCCTTTCATACAAATCTAGGGAAGGGAATGACCACAAGCAGGGTCGTGGGTAGGTAGAGAAGGAGCGCAAATCAGATGGAGACTGGGCAGACACAGCTCTACACAGGCCGCAGGCAGGGATAAGGAGAAGAGGCCGCAGACACAGGTTGGGCACAGGCTGCAAACGGGATGGGATGGGCCGTTGCTAAAGGGCACGACCCTCAACAAGTCGCAGGCAGGGTTTCAAACAAACTCGTAGGCAGAGGACACGGACAGGTAGGGAACGGCAATCCTCAGGTAGTAGGGATTGAACGTTGATAGGTAAGAGGATGGGGCATGACTCACACAGGTAGATAGCAGAGTTTTGATCACAGACAACGAAGAGGGAGAGTGGGCCGCTGGCAGAGGTCCCCAAGCATGGATCCGTAGGTAAGAAGGTATAGGAATGGTCGTTGACAGAGGACAAGATAATAGAAAAGCAGCCACAAGCAGAAATGGAGCAGACTTTATCAATAAAGTAGGGCAGATGGTTGGAGCAGGGTTTCAAACAACCTCTTCACTTCTTGGGCATCAGACTCCAGTGCATTTCAAGTTCAAACTGCCTTCCTAGGCAACGATGGGCTGGTAGATGAATTGGTAGAAAAATGGGCACTTGCCCTTCTCTAACAACAACACTTTGATCTCTAGCTTGTCTCAAAGCAGTGTATGGAAATAACTCAATCACCGTCAATAGAAACAGCGTCAAACGGACAGGTGAAGAGGCAAGTTGCAGTCCACAAGCTTGGTTCTCACACAAACAATTCACAAGCAGCACAAAAACATTGTTCCAATGTCAAATAAGACACTTAAGCTATGGCTTTTCTCTAAGTAGGGAGTAATCTTGACCAATTCTTAGATTCTACAGTTTTAAATATACAGCCTATCACATGTAGAACTGCGAGAAAGTGAATTAAACACTTTTAGAACAACAAGGGGTCAATGTTTCACACTTTCAAAGCCTGCAAGCAAATGTATTAGACGGCTTCCAAATCTTTATAGCCTGCAACCAAGTGTCAGAGGCAGCAAGGGCAATTCACACATCCACAAACAGTGGCAACACAATGCTCATGATTCAAATTGTAGATCAATAGCAATGAAGTAAAAGCAGTTTATAGCAAAGACCAAACATAGAAGTTAGAGTGGAAGGCACCAGGTAAGTCAGTCTCTTCTCCTTTTCTCCTCCTTCCCTCTATGGAATCAAACAACATGATGAGGGTGGAGGAGATGGGATACAACAGATTGACAGGGTCTGAAGTGGGAGGCACCAAGCACACTGCTTCTACTCCTTCCCTCCTCCTCCACAAGCTCTCTGTCTCTCTCTCTCTTTCTCTCCAAGAAGATGAATGAATATGCTACGTAGAGGCTGGCCCTTTCTAATGCTACGGAGGGCTGAGGTCCAAAGAGGTGCACCTTTTCATGAATGGGCACCAATAAAGGATTTTTTGGTAGTTGGGCCCAAACTTAAGAGCAGAGCCCCAAATTTGGTTCTAAATCACTAAAGTGGCCTTCGGTGAATAAAGTTGCCATTTAACTGGCTTTTAAGATGAACTGGCACCTCCTAGCCCCGACAAACCCGGGAACTAGGGGCATAAGCCTCTTAAATAAATATAAGTCCAGCATAGATTAATAAATAGATAGAGTTTCAATAAAAGTGCAACCGGCCATAATGGGCCATTTACGCGTCAATTTTAAGCAGTTTTACATTGGCATAATAGTGTGCGGCGATGATTTTCCATCAAAAATAACTTGAAAAAGCGGTCTTTTTTTCCGCAAACATACAAGTCATTCTTAATGGCTTAAAAGAAGACTATGATAATCTTGTTCAGTCCTTTGCCATAAAGGAGGAGTTGCCTAATTTGGAAACTCTTCAAGGAATTCTCATCTCTGAAGAAGCAAGGCAAAGTTACAAACTTTTTAGGATGAACAAACTCGAGCATACTGGAAGTGACAAAGCTCTCTTTGTCAAGGACAAGCATAAAGGGAAGAGCAAGAACCAGTTTTCTCAAGTTTTCAACAAAGACAAAGCCAAAGACAAAGACAAAGATGGTGAAGAGGATGACTCAACTCATCCTTCTACTTCCAAGACCAAGAAGAAGAAAGTCAAGTGTTTCTTTTGTGGTAAGAAGGGGCACTATGAATCTAATTGCTTCAAAAAGAAAAATCAACTCAAACAAGCAAATCTCTTTAATGAGAAAGAAGAAGACTTTATTGCAAGTGATGGAGAAGGGTCACTCATGGTATCAAGCTTTTCTTCAACACCCTTCAAGAAAGATGGAGCATGGTACATCGACAGTGGAGCCTCTTCACATATGTGTTGTTCAAAGGAGTCTTTTGACTCTATTGTACCTTATAAAGGACTTAAAAGATCTATTTATATTGCAAATGATCATGAATGCTCTATTGAAGGAATTGGCAACATTCCATTGAAACTTGTTTCTTCTAAAGTTCTATCACTTTCCAATGTTCTTTTTGTTCCTAAGCTTACAAAGAACTTGATAAGTGTTGGAAAGTTGCTTGATTGTGGTTGTGATGTAAAATTCAATTCCAATACTTGCTTTATCAAGAAAGACTTGAAGGATCACTTTCCCTGAGAAAACTTTCTCCCGAATAAAATGATACTGAATTTCTATGATGAGATCCTAGCTAATGGATCTAGATATGGTGACATCTTCAAGTTAAATTCTTATGAGAATGTAAACTTTTGTGAAATTGCTCTTATGTCTAAGGAGGAGTTATGGCATAGAAGGTTGGGGCATCCTAACTATAAATCTATGCTTTCTATGATCAAGAATGATAAGGCTATTGGCCTTCCAAGATGACTTTCCAAGGATATCAAGCCTTGTGAGGCTTGTGCTATTGCAAAATCACATAGAAAGCCATATCAAAAGTCTTCTATTAAGACTTTTCTAATGCGAAAAACTCGTGAGAAATTTGCAGTCACGAAAGAATCGCAAACACAATGGATTCGGATGGAGTTCAGAACTGCTCATTGGTCACTGCCAGCCGAATCGTTCCTATAGTCCTCTAGAATATAGTCAGGCACTGCTGACGTACGTTTAGAATTAATGTAGCATTCAACAAGAATTCAATCAATGTGCGGAATTAAATGAACAAGAGTAAATCAGACATACAAATAACAGCAGACTAACTTGCATTCGAGATCAGACATGAAAAAAGCTACAATAGCTACAAAATCGTCTATTGATTTTCTGATTCTTCAAGCACTGCATGCAGATCCATGTAGTGTGTTGGCTTGAGACGAGCAATGTCTCGCTTAATAGCATACTTGTGGATCTCTGTGAATCCTACTTATAGAAACTTGTCTCGCATGCAGGCGGACTTCTGTTCTGTATTTTCATTTTTTTGCTTACTAGCATCAGACTACTTCATGTGCTATCTATCAAGTATCATCTAGAGAGTATATAGTCGCTCTGTATAACTTCTAGATTAGAGTAACTAAACATCTACAACTAATCAAGAATTAAAAGAGTGGCAGATTAGCCACGACCTAGAGTGTATCTGCTGACGTCATGCTATCAAATCAGATATCTGTACTTCTGGGTACTTGCATGATCTTGCTGATCCTTTTTGGAGCGTGAGGCTAGAAAGGGTGTCGCGACTATTTTTGAGTCATTTGATTTTCTCTTGCTGTACCGTGAAAGATTCTCTTTCGCGAATCTTTCGTGTTCGTGTCTTCTTGTGAAGATGTTCACAAACATTTTTGCTTTATGTCTCTTGACTTTCGCGTTCGCGAACATCTTCGTCAAGCAGAGGGATGAAAGCTAGCAAAACTTTGTAAATAGAAATGTTTTGTTTCTTTAGCTCCCTCTCAAAGCATGATAGCTTTACGACCCCGAGACTGCTTCTCTATCTCTCAAAAAGTCCTTTGTCCAAGGCTTTGGTGAAGATTTCAGCAACCATGTTTTTCGTTTCGATGAAGGTGGTCTGTAACATCTTCTTCTCAATTAGATCCCTGATCAAGTGATACTTGATCACGATGTATTTCATTCTTGAATGAAACACAGGATCTTTTGTCAGATGTATTGCAGATGTGTTATTCATCTGCAAAACTAGAGGCTCGTTCCTTGTTTCATCCAATTCGTCCACGAACTGCCTTAGCTAGATTATCTCATTGGCCATTTTTGCTGCTGCAACGTACTCTACTTCACATGATGACTGAGTCACAATGATTTGCTTCTTGCTGACCCAGAGAACTACTGCTCCTAACACGATGGTGCATCCTCCTGAGACGCTTTTACAATCATCCTTGAGAGATGCCCAACTAGCATCACTTTAGGAAAACATCCTAAAACCTGCATCATGACAATAACACAAGCCATAATCTCTCGTTAATTGAAGATATTGCAAAATCCATTTTGCAATCTTCCAATGTGTCGAGACTGGATTCGTGTAGAATTGGCTCATCCTGAACATTGCATAAGCGATGTTAGGGCATGTGTTGTCTGCAAGGTACATCAGCAAACCTATCAGCTTCCTGTAAGGTGTGAGCTGCATCTGTTCTCTCTCTCTTCTTCAGTCCTTGGACAATCATCATTTGTCAGCACCGTTCCTGCAAGCATTGGAGTATTCGCTCTTTTGTAGTTCAACATCCCAAAATTCTCTAGGATCTTTCGGGTATATCTGGACTGGTGAAGGTATAGCTTACCTCTCTCATAGTCCCTTTCAATTTGCAAGCCTAGGTAGCACCTGGTTTTTTCTAGATCCACAATCTTGAAATGTTTCGAGATGTCTTCCTCCACTTCAGCAATCAGTTGCAAGAGTCTCATACACATACACAACCACAATAATGATATGCCTGTCTATAACTCTGACATACACATTGGAATCAGCCAGCAGTGGCTTGAATCCTTATGATTTTAGGGCTTGATCCTTCTTCTTGTACCATTGTCGAGTTGACTGTGTCAGACCGTAGATACTTCTACGTATTTTGCATGCATAATCAGGAAGTGAATTTGAGATGTATCATGGGGGTTGATCCATGTAGACCTCTTTGTCTAGCTCGCCATGCAAGAAGGTTGTCTTCTCATCCACAATGTGGATCCTGAGGTCATAAGCAGCTGCATATGCAAATAACAATCATAGGGACGAATGTTTGACGACAAGAGAGAAGTTCTCAGAGTAGTCAATACCATATCTCTGAGAAAATCCCTTCGCTACCAATCTTGCCTTGTATTTCGAAACATTCCCATTTGGTCTGTTCTTGAGCTTGAAAACCCATTTGTATTTGACAGTCTTGCGCTTATGTGGTAATGGTTGCAACATCCATACTTGGTTCTTCCTCATAGACTTCATTTCGTCATTCATGGCTTGGATCCATTTGTCCTTCTCTGGACATTCAATCGCTTTCTCGAAAGTCTATGGTTCATCACTGAATCCACAGAACTCTTCTGATGTAGAAGCAGAGCTGCTTGACACGTATCTTGTTGGCACTCTTCGTGGTCTTGTTGACCTTCTAGGAGATCCTCCTGGAACAACAATGCCTTTGCCTTTGTCTACTCTGCTAGGTCCGGAACCATCTTGGTTCACATGAATTGTAGCAGTAGATTGCCTCTCGAATCTTTTGTCTTCAGATTTGTCACTCGAATGGGAAGCGACTCAAAAACCTTCATTTTTGTGTTCATCTTTTGCTCCCTTTGTTACTAGTGGCAAATCATAGTACTGTCTCTCCAGAACCTCATAGCTGACAGGATCATCATTGGCCATTGTCTTGCTCTTATCAAATCTGACATCTCTCACTATTTTCACAGTGTTTGTGTCTGGCATGTAGACTCTGTTGTATGATGAATTGTTGTCATAACCTACCAAAAATCCCCGCTCAGCTTTCTCATCAAGCTTCTTTCGAAGCTTATCAGGAATGTGTGCATAAGCTGCACAGCCAAAGATTCTGATGTGAGAAAAGTTGGGCCTTCTACCCCACCATAACTCGTGTGGTGTCGTGTGAGGGACACCAGACTTACTTGTCCTATGTATGCACCTCAACCTATTCTACAAGGTCATGTGCTCAATTCACATACCTCAATTATGTACAATGAAAATAACATGAGTATAGCCCCCAAAGTCAACATAGAAAGATATTTTTACCATTCTTCACACCAAGAGCTCCAAGAAGGTCTTCAAGAGCAAGGGCTGAGCCATCAAGGCTCACATAAGCAATGAGGACAAAGAACAAGCTCGATCATTCCATCCAATTTTGGTTGCAATCATTGTGAGCACAAAAAATTTGAATCAAATCACACCAATATTAGATCCAATCACCCTTATTGGACTCAACAAAGACCAATGACTCTATCTCTTTAGGTTTGGAATGGATTTGAATTTTTTTTTTATCGCAAACAATGTCTTAAATTTTCTTATCCATTAGGAGAAATATAGGCTCAAAATGGGCCCTTTAAGAAGTTTGACTTTAGAGAGAGGTTACATAGAGAGAGAATAGAAACCGGTACCAATTGGTTGCCATTTTTCAAGTTTTTGATAATGCCCGCATTCTAACTATTGTGGGTAAAACTAGCTATAACTTCGGGCATTAATTAGTTAAGCATGCTTGTAATAACAGCCATACATTTGTCATACAATATGGGGCTATAAACATCCATCAATAATAATATTACGACATGGTATCTGCGCCGAAAAGTAATGAATGGTCTATCATTAAAGCCTAATGGTTGCCAAATTCCATACCTAGAGATACTAGAGAGAGAGAGAGAGAGAGAGAGAGAGAGAGAGGCCGTGAAACCTGCTACAGGGTGGTACAATGAGGCATAATTATTTCTAAATCATTATTGCTTACTCCTGACAAAAAAAAGGGTGTTTGAAAGCGGTAAATGCGGTATGGGGGCGAATGGTAGCAGAATTGTGTGGAGAAAGCTAGTATTGGGACAAAAGTGTAGTTTGGCGGCGTGACTACTCATCATTGGTGACAATTTTGAGAGGGCAAGCAATCACAGTGAGAGGTAGGCATGGTATGCTGGTTACAAGTGAAAAATTCTTGCGATTAGGTTCAACTCTTGGGGTTCAAACCGACCAACATGAAGTGGCATTTTGGGGGAACGCTCTCATAGGCATGATTGGTAGTGGCATTGTCAACTCAGGTGATAGCTGCATTGACACATGCATTTGTAGCTTGGAAATTTCTCGTTCGGAGGGAAATATGGGCTAGCTTGGAGGTACACACATTTTGGCGGTCACAGATGATGGAAGTGTGAGGTGGTGCTAGTTGGAAGCCTGGGCAAGATAGCGGACTTGCATTAGACGAGCTATGTGTGAGACACATGGAGGATGAAGAACGGGTCAATAATCACACTTTGGAGACTCTTGAAGAGTGGTGAGTGTGATGATTTTGCAGTTTTGCAGTTGGTAAGTCATTTTGATCAACTCTGCCATATCAGTATTACATCAGGGATGCTGATTCCAGTGATGACAAGGTGCAGATCATTTGGTTTAGGCCATGGAAGATCTCACAGGTTAACTTGGAGGGATATTGGCATGCACAGTTATGTGAGGGACTTGATGGTGGCTTTGAAGTCCACATCTCAGTGTATTCTCAGGAAGTGGTTTGGAACCATTCACAGGAGCCACTTAGAGCTAGCTTGGGGGAATACAAGTGGGCACTACAGGGTAGATGCTCAGTGATGGGGCAAGGGAGAAGGAAGAACACTAATGGAGAAGAGAGCAGAAATATTGCGAAATAGCTCTCCTGTTACAATCAACTACTAGATGCAAAAACAGTTTAATAAAAAACTTATGCTAAATGTAATCACAACTTTAAGTGTCCTAATTGTCCAACAGGATCTTAAAAATTAATTCATACTATGAAACAAGAGTACAGTCCACCAAAGAGATTAGAGATGGTTTGTATGTGGTACTACTGAACTCAGATTCAACATGAAGTATAGTTCTAAAATAAATGGAAGAGCAATATTGTGAACTTGAAGTGAAGGTCTCCTAGTTTCTAAAGTCCTGACTTAAACGTTGTGTCTTAAAAAGAACAAATCAACCAAACACTGTTGAATAAAACCGAAAAGAACTCAAGGCTTAATGAAGTAATTCAACATTCAATCACAAAAGCATTCATTCATAAACCTTGCTGAGGGGTCAAGATGTGGAGTCCCCCACCCCCCGAAGGATTTTTCTTTTAAATTATGCAAGATCAAATGGCCCAAGGCCAAATATATATTCAGTGGTTTGGGAAGATGGATTCTTGAATCTTTACATCAATCAGATGTTAACAAATTTTTGGATCTTAAAGAATCTCATACAAAGAAAATGTGGTTTCTTATGACATGAAAAAGCTTACTGATCAAGAATGGAGCATGCATAGACATTCGACATTAGATGGCATGACATGCATGAATCAAATCTGACATGCAAGCTTCAAATCCAACATGCAAAGTCATTAGGCTAGGTATGGTATGACATGCAAGCTCTAGTTCCGACACGAAAGCTTCAAATCATACATGCAAGTTGCCAAATCAGACATGCAAGCTTCCAATCAAACATGCAAGTTTCAAATCAAACATGCATGACCACTAAGCTATGGATGGTGTGACATGCAAGGCCATCAAGTTATGGATGGTGTGACATGCATGGCCTTCAGGGTTATGGATGGTGTGACATGCATGGCCTTCAGGCTATGGATGGTGTGAAAGTTTTAGAGAGAGAGAGAGAGAGGTAAGAGAAAGTGCGTGTGTGTGTAAGTGGTTCCAAGAATGGTTCCAATCCAAGCTTGATAGATCTTCCTCATGCCATAGCTCCAAGCTTTCTTCCAAGTACCTACACACATAGAAGCAAGAACAAGAGGCAAAACAAAAATGAATAGGAGATGAATAATGAGGGAGAGGGGCGAATTACTCCTTTTATAGGGAATGTGTAGCCTTGAGGGAGTGGCTGAGGTGTCCAAAATAAGTGTGAGAGGTGTAAGGGAGACTCTAGGAGAAGTAAAGTGAGAGGGTGAGGTGTATAGGTATGAGAGGGTGTTTATCAACTAGTTAAAGCAAAAGGGGAGGAGTAGGAGGGCGCATTTTCCTAGGTATCTTATGGCTTACAAGCCATGTGACAAAGTAGGTAATTTACATATTGATAAGGATGGAAGGTAGGTAGCTTAACATTTAATGTTAGCCACTTTCAAGTTGAATTTTTCTTAGTTTACAACATTGGGATTCACCCCATGTGTTTTTCATGACAAGAAAAAGGCTTTGTATATGTCCATCTTATCTTGCATAATTTTCATCAATTCCTAGGCCCTTTTTTCTAGGGGTTGCCCATCCCCATCATAGTGGAGTGTGACACAAAGGGTGATCAGTCCCTTGGTTTCTTCTCCAAATCTTTATAGACTCAATTTGAGCCTTCTTTATAGACTTTGGAAAAAGCCTTCTTCAGGTACCATCTTCAAGCTTTAAGAAGCTTCTTTGGTTCATTCTTCATGTACTCTTTTTAGTACCTGCACATACCCTTAAGAAAAGGTTAGGAGTCATACCATAAAATGGTTCATCATTAGATTTTCTTTCTAGAACCTGCACATCAAACTGTTAGCATTGATCTACAGTTTCATTTCTTGTCTTCAGGTAATGATACCTGCACACATATTTCGTCAGTCAGAGTAATAAGCTCTAATATCCCAAAATATGTTTCATACAAAAAGAATGGAAGACTGGATAGCCTTTATTTCTTGGTCAATTTAGTCTATACAATTTTACACCCCTCCGACGCATTAAGCGTTGTCCTCAACAGACATTTCTCAAATAAACATTTAAAATTTTTGGATATTCTTGGAAGAATTTTTCTTCCATCCATCTTGCATCCGTAGTAGGATAGTTTTTTTACTTGAGGAGGTATAATATAGAAGTTATTCCCTTTCTTCCAGTTCTTGTCTTGTGCAACCACCTACTTCCCTTTGTTTGCACTTGAAGCTTTGGCATCTTTGAGTGGACATTTGAAGAAAAGGTGTCAAGGCCTTCACATCAATTTCACAAAGAAAGAAAAATAGTAGGCCTTGGCTCTGATACCAAACTGTGAACTTGAAGTGAAGGTCTCCTTATTTCTAAAGTCCTGACTTAAACGTTGTGTCTTAAAAAGAACAAATCAACCAAACACTGTTGAATAAAACCGAAAAGAACTCAAGGCTTAATGAAGTAATTCAACATTCAATCACAAAAGCATTCATTCATGAGACTTGCTGAGGGGTCAAGATGGGGACCCCCCCCCCCTGAAGGATTTTTCTTTTAAATTATGCAAGATCAAATGGACCAAGGCCAAATACATATATAGTGCTTTGGGAAGATGGATTCTTGAATCTTTACATCAATCAGATGTTAACAAATTTTTGGATCTTAAAGAATCTCATACAAAGAAAAAGTGGTTTCTTATGACATGCAAAAGCTTACTGATCAAGAATGGAGCATGCATAGGCAATTGACATTAGATGGCATGACATGCATGAATCAAATCTGACATGCAAAGTCATTAGGCTAGGTATGGTATGACATGCAAGCTCTAGTTCCGACATGCAAGCTTCAAATCATACATGCAAGTTGCCAAATCAGACATGCAAGCTTCCAATCAAACATGCAAGTTCCAAATCAAACATGCATGACCACTAAGCTATGGATGGTGTGACATGCAAGGCCATCAATTTATGGATGGTGTGACATGCATGGCCTTCAGGCTATGGATGGTGTGAAAGTTTTAGAGAGAGAGAGAGAGAGAGAAGGGGAGGGAGATAGAGATGAAAGAGGTAAGAGAAAGTGAGTGTGTGTGTAAGTGGTTCCAAAATGGTTACAATCCAAGCTTGATAGATCTTCCTCATGCCATAGCTCCAGCTTTCTTCCAAGCACCTACACACATAGAAGCAAGAATAAGAGACAAAACAAAAATGAATAGGAGATGAATAATGAGGGAGAGGGGCGAGTTACTCCTTTTATAGGGAATGTGTAGCCTTGAGAGAATGGTTGAGGTGTCCAAAATAAGTGTGAGAGGTGTAAGGGAGACTCTAGGAGAAGTAAAGTGAGAGGGTGAGGTGTATAGATATAAGAGGGTGTTTATCAACTAGTTAAAGCAAAAGGGGAGGAGTAGGAGGGCACATTTTCCTAGGTGTCTTATGGCTTACAAGCCATGTGGCAAAGTAGGTAATTTACATATTGATAAGGATGGAAGGTAGGTTGCTTAACAGTTAATGTTAGCCACTTTCAAGTTGAATTTTTCCTAGTTTACAACATTGGGATTCACCCCAAGTGTTTGTCATGACATGGGAAAGGCTGATTTTCATCAATTCTTAGGCCCTTTTTTCTAGGGGTTGCCCATCCCCAATCATAGTGGAGTGTGACACAAAGGGTGATCAGGCCTTTGGTTTCTTCTCCTAATCTTTATAGACTCGATTTGAGCATTCTTTATAGACTTTGGAGAAAGCCTTCTTCAGGTACCATCTTCAAGCTTTAAGAAGCTTCTTCAGTTCATTCTTCAGGTACTCTTCTTAGTACCTGCACATACCCTTAAGAAAAGGTTAGGAGTCATACCATAAAATGGTTTGCATTAGATTCTATTTCTAGAACTTGCACATCAAACTGTTAGCATTGATCTACAGTTTTATTTCTTGTCTTCAGGTAATGATACCTGCACGCATATTTCATCAATTAGAGTAATAAGCTCTATTATTCCAAAATATGTTTCATACAAAAAGAATGGAAGACTAGATAGCCTTTATTTCTTGGTCAATTTGGTCTATACAATTTTTCTCCCCTTTTCCATGATTTGCCCCATCCTAGAAATCTTGAGCCCATGCCTACTCTCATCAGCCACAAACACACCTTGTAGGCTCTCCATATATCGTAGCTCCCATTGAATAGCATAGGATTGAACCAGGTTAGAGAAATCCTCATTAAGACCATTCAACACAATTTGAACAAGCTCTTGAGCATTAGCAATGCATGCCAGTTCCCTATTGTATACTTTACCCTCAACACATAATTTTGGGCACTCTCTACCTTGTTTTGAAAACTTTGAAGAATTTGGTTTCTCAAAGTGAGAAGTTTTGAAGTATTTTTGGATTCATAATTGCTTGCAAAGTATCCCATGCCTCCTTGGCCGAGATGCAAGCTCCTATCTCCCTTAGGAGCTCATTAGACACATTCATCTTGATGCAATGCAAAGCCATCCTTGATCTCTTCTTGAATCTAATGGCCTCTTGTAGGTTTTGAGGTTTCTCCTCAACCCCACTCACTATGTCAATGAGATCTTGTAGCAGCAAGATGGATTCCATTCTAACTTTCCTCGTGGAGTAGTTAGATGGAATCAATTTTTCACTTGCTTCCAATAAGTATGCCCCTATTGATGCCATGATGAGCAAGTAATGAGCACAAAGCTCCCACATGTGAAATGACTCTAGAAATGAATATGTGACTTCCAAACAACTAGATTTGAACAATATTCAAAGTACTAGCAAGATCCACTGAGCTGTTTATCTCAAACTCTAGAATCATACTACAACATTCTATGTGCTTGGATTTTCTAGAAGAGAGAAAAGGAGAGGCGATTGTTTCCAAAGCTTTGTGATTTCTTCTTGGATTTCATTTCTTGATTTTCATGAGAGTGCTAAGTGCATTGGAATAGGTTTAAAGAGAAGATCACATCATTGCAACATGGCAACCTCAAGTGGCTTCATGTTGGAAGGCAATGACAGGCTTACCTCAACAAATTATTCTACTTGGAAAGTGAGGATGGAATCTTTGCTTGAGATGAATGATTTGATTGACATTGTTGTAGGTGTGGAGGAGAGACCGTTGGAACCTTAAGAACAATTGAGGTATGACAAGAGGTCAAAGAAAGCTTTACATGTGATCAAGATGAATGTGACTAATGAACTTCTCAAGGAAGTTGGCAACATCTAGTGAGGCTTGGGAATCTTTGAAGAAGGTTTATGAGTCCAAGTCTACATCCAGGGTTATAACCCTAAGAAGGTAAATTTTTCAAAGTTTTAAAAAGAAGGATGAAGGTGCTCATGTTTTTGTTTTGAGAGTTAAAGCTTTGAGTGATGAACTAGCATGCACTGAGTGAAAGCATTAAGGATGTGGAGATTGTTCAAGTTATTCTTAATGGCTTGTTGGATGATCATGCTAATTTGGTGCAAAGTTTTGTTATTTAAAAGAGGTCTTCATGGCTGAAGGGTTTAGACTCCAAACAATAGGAGGATCTACTTCTACATCTCAAGTTGGAGAGGAGGAAGCTATGTTCTCAAAAGGCAAGTTCAAGGGAAAAGGCAAAAGCAAATGATCAAAAGGGCAAGGTCAAGGTGATCCTTCTACTTTTTTTGGCAAGAAGAAAGATAGATCCAAGCTAAAATGTTTCTATTGTGGAGTCAAAGGACATTTTGCTAGTGATTGCTTCAAGAAGAGAGATCAAAGTGAGAAGCAAACGAATCTAAGCATAATTGGTGCTATAATAGGTCATTCTTAGACATATTGAGGTCATTAAAAAGTCAATTTTGGGGTCAACTCAAAGGATTTGACAAGTATTCATCATAGAATGCAATTCTATCTAAGATTGTGTTCAATTTTGCATGTTTTGGAGAATAGTTTGGAATTATTATTGCAAAGTGATTCAACCTGATCTTGTAGGAATGATTTGAAGAGGCATTTATGTGCATTTGATTCCTTTTGACTTAGGTTATGTGAATTTTGTTGGATTTATTTCCTCTACTCTCCTAAATCCTATGTAATCTACCTCCATTCATGTTGTTGTATTTTTACTCATGTTGTCTCATACGACAGCTGGGTGGTGATCATCACGACGCATTCGGAGATGACTCTTTCAAGAGTCATTGCAATGTTGTTGCAGAAAGACACGTGGAGGAATGAAACCTCTAGTTCCTCAACTAATTCTCATGATTTATACACCAACAAGGGCATGAATAAGCAGAAGAAGAAGAAAGGCCCAAAGCAATCACAGCAAGACCATAAACCAGCAAGCACGAAGAACAATCAAATCCACAGACTAAGAAGAAGCTATTCTGCAAATACTGCAAGAGAAACAACCATGAGATTCAAGACTGCTGAATACTACAAGCAAAGAACAACAACAAGGGACAGTCGAATCAAGTATCCAATGCAGCTACAAAAGCTCCACAGCCCATTCAAGAAATAGATCATGATGCTTTCATGACCAGCCATCAAGGAGCATCCGACGATAGTTCTTGGTTCTTGGATTCTGGTGCCACTTAGCATATGACCAGTCTCATTGGCTGTTTTGAGTCCTATACACCCTACAGTACCAACAAATACGTTCACCTTGGTGATAATAACACACAAGCTATTAAAGGTGAAGGTAATGTAAGATTAAGCTTTGCAAATGATCAATCTAAGCTACTGTCCAAAGTCCTATATGTACCCAATTTATCTACGAATATGCTCTCTATAAGCAGAATCACAGATCTAGGACATAATGTAGAATTTGAAAGTGATCAATGCAAAGTAGTTGATAGGACAGACAAGATCCTAGCACCTCAGAAAGAGGCATGTATACTTGTATAGATTAAGTCATTGTTTTTTTCCCTCTAGTCAGGCGCTCAGTACTTCTATTCAGGCAAATAAAAGTTTACTTTGGCATTATAGACTTGGTCATTTGAATCATGCTGCTATACAACATATGTCTAAATATTCTATTGTTCTTGATCTAGGTTATCCTAATAATAAAGTTAAGTTACCTGTCTGTCAAGACTGTTTAGTTGATAAACAGACTAGGAAACCATTTAGATCAAGCCATCAACATACAACTAGAAAATTGTTAGATGTTGTCCATTCAGACATTTGTGGCTCGATGAAAACTCCTTCTCTAAAAGATGAAAAGTACTTCATAACTTTTATTGATGAATTTTCCAAAAAGACCATGGTGTATTTTATCTAGAAGAAATCAGAAGCTTTCAATTGCTTCAGAATCTTCAAGGAGCATGCAAAAAAAGAGACTAGAAAGATGATCAAGGCCCTGAGGTTAGACAATGGTGGAGAGTACATCTCTACTGAATTTAAGGAGTACTGCCAGAGCCAAGGCATCAAGCATCAATTCATCACTCCTTCTAGTCCTCAGTCAAATGGCTTAGTTGAGAGGACGAACCGTACTCTGGTTGAATCAGCTAAATGTATGCTAGCCATGCAACACTGCCCAAGAGCTTCTAGGCTAAAGCTGTCTCCATTACAACTTACATCCAGAACAGGTGTTCAACCAAGGCCCTCTTAGACAGAACACCCCATGAGGTGTGGACAGGCTCTAAGCCTTTTTTGAAGAACCTACGAGTGTTTGGATGCATCGCCTATGCGCAGATCTCAAAAGACACGAGGAAAAAATTTGACTTCCAAGGTCTCAAGACCATCCTGATTGGATATACTTCATCTGATAACACATACAAGCTGTATGATCCCGATACCTAGAAAATCATGTACAGCCGGGATATAGTCTTTATCGAGGATCAGTTCATCGACATCAAAGGCAAAGATACTATTCCAAGAGAACCTTCATCACCTGCCATTGACACAACAATCCGAGTTTCAGGCTCAAGCGTGTCCATCGTCGATCCACTATTTGACAATGAGTCAGAAAAAGTTGTTGTTGTTGCCCAGCGACAAGTCCTAGGAGTGGTTCATCAGTCAATTCTTCCCAGAAGATCAAGCTGAGTGTGCACACAACCCACAAGGTAAACTCTTGAGTCTGCATGTCTCTTGATACAGGAACCGACAATAGTCAAAGAGGCACTTAGCCTACCAGACTCTAATCTCTGGAGAGAAGCCATGGACAGAGAGTATTCCTCTCTGATCAAGAACCAGATGTGGTCATTAGTTGAAGCTCCTATTGGTTGCAATATCATCGATTGCAAATGGATCTTTAAGATCAAGTACAATGTCAATGGAGCGATTGATCGAAGAAAGGCAAGACTGGTAGCACAAGGATTCACGCAGATTTCCAATGTTGACTACAGTGAGACTTTCAATCTAGTGGTCAAGCATTCATCAATCTGAGTCCTTCTATCATATGTTGTAGCTGCCAACCTTGAAGTGCATCAACTTGATGTGCAAACAGCTTATCTGAGTGGAGTTATACAGGAAGACATCTACATGATCCAGCCCGAAGGATATATTTTGGAAGGTATAAAGAATCATGTTTGTAAGCCCCATAAGGCACTTCATGACTTGAAACAGTCTGCCAGAGCTTGGTTTTAGAGGATCAACACATTTCTCATTGAACAAGGTTTCTAACCAAGCACTACTGATTGCAACATCTATTTCAAGTCGGTGCAACAATCTTTCATTATACCTTATATGTAAATGATACGTTGCTTTACAACAACAATATCAATTTGGTTAAGGATTCTAAACAGATGATGTTTTCTGAGTTTGACATGACTGAACTAGGTGAAGCTCACTTCTATTTGGGCATTCAAATCCACAGAGACAGAGTGAAACAACCGATTAATATCACTAAACAAAGATATATTCACAATGTTCTTGACAGATATAATCTGATGAACTGTAAGTTAGCTCACTCACCGATGGATCTAGGCCTGCGTTTGTCAAAGGACCAATGTCTCCAGACCAAGCAGGAAGAGGAGCAGATGAGAGAGTATCCCTATCGATCGGTACTTGGATCTCTCATGTATGCAATGGTCTATACAAGACCCGATATCTCTTTTGCAGTAAGCTCACTCAGCCAATATATGACTAATCTTGGCATTACCCATTGGAAGACTCTCATAAGAGTCATGAGGTACGTTCGAGCTACCATGGACCAGTGCATCTGCTATGAAGTCAACAATGACAATCTCCATCAGCTCAATGGATACTCTGATGCAAGCTGGGGAGGAGATGTAGACAATCGTAAGCCCACATCTGGATTTACATTCTTCTTCAACGATGGTCCTATCTCATGGAATAGTCGTAAGCAAATTTCTATCGCTCTTTCATCTACAAAAGTAGAATACATAGCTCAACTCTTATCTCAAATCACTTGGATTTTATCTAAGTGAATATGATCCTTTTATGTATTATAAGTTTGTAGATAACTTTGTAATTATACTTCTCATCTATGTAGATGATATCATTCTTTGTGGAAACAATGACAAGTTAGTTGAAAAAACTAAGCATGCACTTGGTACTGAGTTTAAGATGCGGGACTTAGGAGTTCTTCACTTTATTCTAGGCCTTGAAATAGATTTTTGGAAAGGTCATGCATTTATAAGCCAAAGTAGATATGCACTTTCCATGCTCAGGAAATTCCATATGGAAAACTGTAAAGCTATGGATAGGTCTTATTGCATTCTACAAGATAGTATATCAACGTTTTAGCAATTGCATGTAGATTCTTGAAGATTCAATTTTTTGTGATTTTGTCAAGACCTAATTTTGAAGTTCCTAGACTTTAATAGAGTGTGTTTTCAATCTTAGAAAATGACAAGATTCATTAGATTGTTGGTAGATCATAGGTTGATCAAGAATTCTTCATTCTACTTGTTGGATTTGCTAGGTTTTGTGCAAGAAAGAGATTTGAGAAGTTTCATATATTTGTAATTTCTTCTTGAGTTCATTTGTTGACATTCAAGAGAGTGCTTTGTGCATTGGAACAGGTTGAAAGAAAGAACCAAATCATTGCAACATGACAACCTCAAGTGGCTATATGTTGGAAGGCAATGGTAGGCTTACCTCAATCAACTATTCTACTTGGAAGGTGAGAATGGAGTCCTTATTGGAATGAATGAGTTGATGGAGATTGTTGCAGGTGTGGAGGAGATGCCTCCCAAGATCAGTTGAGATATGATAAGAGAGCTAATAGAGCTCTATACATGATTACGATGAATGTTATTGCTAGCAACTATGCTAACACAGAGAAAGTAAAAAAGAAAGAAATAAAACTCCGTGGCATGTGTTTTGTAAGACCACGTATGAGTATCTGTCAATAAACTTCAGCCATGGAAAGCGTTTTGTAAGTCCATGAGTAGAAGCTTAAATAATAATAAAAAAGCTTAAACTTAGATTTAGAACTTAGATTTAGGAAACTTAAGATTAAAAATATTTTATCTTAAGTTTTTTAAGGTTAAGAAATTTGAAGTTCTAAATCCTAAGTTAGAAGTTCTAGAAAGGCATAAACAGATTAGTCCCATAAGTTAGTAGATACTTATGGAAGACCCTCCTTGCCATAAAAGGAGAGGTATTTGCATTGTAAATGACACTTTTGAGATTAAGCTATCTTGCTCTCTATTTTGGAGAATTATCATTCTATTTCATTTGTGTTCCCTTTGGAAAGGTGCATAGCTTGAGGGAAGGTGCTCGGGCCTCCTCTTGCCTCCTTTTCATCAGTTTTATTGTGGCATGTTCATTATTGCTTATTTGCTTAGTATTTGTCGCAATCTCATTTTATTACCCTTTGGGTGTTAATCTAGGATTTAGTCTAATCACCTTGCTAGTTGGGTAAGCCTTTTTAAGGTTTTGTATTTTGTCATCTCAGTTAATTTCATTTCTGTTTCGGGCACTAGTTGGGTAAGCCTTAGTGCTTCATCATTGTTTTACTTTCGTATTTCCGTTGAAGTTTGTTGTAGAAACTTAAAAAGTGGACAAATCTCTACATCCCTATACTACACCCGTAAGTAGATCTAGCCACCGTAGGAACTAGAAATACTTCCAACATTGGCGCCGTTGCCGCTTTTTAAGTATTTTCTACCTAGCTTCTTCTCCTTTTTCTTTTTGTTTTTTTTACTTCCGTGTTGTATGTTTGCTTGTGTGCTTGTCTCTATCTACCAACAAATAGCACACGTCATCTCTCCAGGTCCTACATGAGCTGCGGAGCAACTTCTTCAATCAGGGGGAAGCAACAAAAGAGTCAACTTGGGCATTTTCTTCAAAAGAAGTGACCCAAGTGACCTTTTTCACAACCAAAACGGTATATCAAAATTCGCCAGCCTGTCTGCAGCCTTAACAGACCCTGATCTTTCATTTTATCACCTCCACAAATTTTGACAACGACCAGATTTTGAGAAAACAGCCTGATATACTGTCAAAATCCCTTATTTCTCACCCAAATCTTTGTACTAGAATTTGCCGGCTTTACTAAGGCTAGATCTCATTAAGATCAGTCCTCCAGCAGCTCCGCAAATTCTATCTAAGAGATTTTGCCCGTTTACTATCAGAACATCACATTTTTTTCCATATTTTCTATCTGCCAGTCAAACCTCTCTGTTAGAATTCGCCATCTAGCCTAAGAATTTGTTCTTAAAGAGTCGCGAACTCTGAAACTCCAATTTTTTTCTAGAAAATTTAAAAAAATCACTGTTCTGACATTCAAAACTCCTTTTCAGAATTTGCGAGTATTACAGTTAGATTTATCTGTCTTTCCACAATTTCTCAGCCTGTCCACAAATTCTATTACAATCAGAAAGATCAATTTTTGCCCTACAATATTCGTTCTGCAAGCAAACTGCCCTTTTACCAAGTACAGTACTGTCTTGCTCATCTATATTCTGCATCATGTCTCGTGACTGTGCTGAATCTTCTAATCCGACTTCTCCACGACTAGAACAAAGAATCCACGTATCAATGCACCAAAGTACGATGGCGAATCTGACCCAGTCCAATTTCTCCAAGACTTTGATAATGCATGTCATTTTTATGGAGATACCTCTGAAACTGAAAAGCTTTGCCTATTTCCCATGGTACTCTATGGCACTGCCAAGGAGTGGTACTTGAATCTCGAAGATCCTGATCTTGCTTCTTGGACCACTCTCAATGATGCTCTCATCAAGCGTTTCAAACCATTGATACCCTCAAAGCCGAAAAGGATGAGGCTATAGCAGATTCACATGTAGCACGTTTCGCTATGAAGGAACAGTTGGAAATGGTGGACTTCAACGACTTCGCACCACCAGCTATTCGTGAGGAAACTGCCATTCCAGTGGTGGCCTATCAAACGCTAGCCCAAAAGCTGAAAGCCATGACAGAGGGACACTCAAAATTACAACAATCATACATTGCTTCTGTCGAGGCCCTAAACCAGCACATAGCCACCTTGGAAGAATGCTTAAAGGCTGCTGCCCAGTCTATCCCGTCGGTTCATGCAGAGCACGCCCAATTCCATGATTCGGGGCACCACTTTGATGGACCAGATGGTGGAGATGGAGCAAGATTCCAATAGCCTTCTCCTGCAACTCAAGGCCATGCATTTCAAGGCCAACCCTTGGGGAAAGGAGCTCAAACACCAACCAATCCATCGGGCTCTAGGGGTACCAGCTCCGAACATTATCTTTTCCCTTCCACTACTTCTAACCCTCTCGACACCACTAACCCCACCTTCATTCCACGACAATTTTCTCCTGAGTCACAAAGAATTGCAGAAGCTAACCCCTCGCCTCCTCTCTCTCTCTCCTGAGCCCGATCCACAAACTGAACACGAGACTGTCTCTGAAGCACCAACCATCCGACACAAAATCATGCCCACAGAACCAAACAAGGAGTTGCGCGCCTCTACAAAAGAGCGAGGTGGCTACATACTACCAGATTTGGACCAGTGTCAGACACATAAAGCAACAGTCAAACTCCTGGATCCACAACCTCTCTAGCATCATCTGCTCTTTCTGCAAAGTAAGACCTCAATGGCACGGTATCGCAAAGCTCTCTCCTACATGCTCACCAATCCTTATTACTATCCAGTAGCGAGGCAAGAACCGTTTCCTGCCACCAAGTTCAAGAACATAATCTTTTGGCCTAAACTCACAGGCGTGGATACCGGCAACTTAGCTGAAGACATGGTCACCAACTACCGAGTATTCTACCAGAAGCACCCTGGCAATCCTGACGGGATGTCAAATATTTTGCAGATAATTGCGGCCTGGTGGCATTTCTGACAGAACTCAGAGGTTTTTGGGATCGAGGGTTACCCCCAATCGCCCTTGATATCAATAAACCCTTGTGCACGCAAGACGACCATATCAACATTGCAAGGCTCTATTATCGCGCTGCACTCACTTTCGCCCTGCATATTGATGTGGTGGAGCTATGGAAAACCCATAACTTTCTCCAGGGTATGCTCCATTATTACAAACCCATGCCCTTCCTGAACAAATTACGGTGGCAAATGATGGAGGGCATTGGCATGACAATCTACCACTCCCAACAACAACAGTCTCGCCTCCAAGAAGCACAAAAGATCCAGGACGAAAAGGCGTCGATTGGTGTGGGACCACCAATCCAATAAGGAGGGGAATAATGTTAGCAACTGTGCTAACACATAGAAAATAAAAAAGAAAGAAATAAAACTCCGTGGCATGTGTTTTGTAAGACCACGTATGAGTATCTGTCAATAAACTTCAGCCATGGCATGTGTTTTGTAAGTCCATGAGTAGAAGCTTAAATAATAATAAAATAGCTTAAACTTAGATTTAGAACTTAGACTTAAGAAACTTAAGATTAGAAATATTTTATCTTAAGTTTTCCTAAGTTAAGAAATTTGAAGTTCTAAATCCTAAGTTAGAAGTTCTAGAAAGGCTAGAAACAGATTAGTCCCATAAGTTAGTAGATACTTATGGAAGACCCTCCTTGTCATAAAAGGAGAGGTATTTGCATTGTAAACGACACTTTTGAGATTAAGCTATCTTGCTCTCTATTTTGGAGAATTATCATTCTATTTCATTTGTGTTCCCTTTGGAAAGGTGCATAGCTTGAGGGAAGGTGCTCAGGCCTCCTCTTGCCTCCTTTTCATCGGTTTTATTGTGGCATGTACATTATTGCTTATTTGCTTAAGCAATCTCATTTTATTACCCTTTGGGTGTTAACTTAGGATTTAGTCTAATCACCTTGCTAGTTGGGTAAGCCTTAGTAAGATTTTGTATTTTGTCATCTCAGTTAATTTCATTTCTGTTTCGGGCACTAGTTGGGTAAGCCTTAGTGCTTCATCATTGTTTTATTTTCATATTTCCGTTGAAGCTTGTTGTAGAAACTTAAAAAGTGGACGAATCTCTACATCCCTATACTACATCCGTAAGTAGATCTAGCCACTATAGGAACTAGAAATACTTCCAACAGTTACCAATGGCTTCTCAAGGAACTTGGTAAGTGCAGTACATCAAAGGAGGCTTGCACTCTTTTGGCCTCATTTCAAAGATGCTATCACAATGTAATATGAGGTATAAAGTTTTGGAAAAGTTGTGAAGAATTTCAGATCATTAAGATCCAAAATAACTCTAAGATCTTTGATTACTTAAGATAGCACCATTGACAATGTAGAAAACTAGCTCTATCAATGCATAGAAGCTTCAAACTCTAATAGAACTTGACAAAATCAGATATGAATGATAAAATACTATTGCTGTCTGTAAAAAACCAATAAGCTACTGTATTTCACACGTGTGAAGGCAACAAACATCAATCCAATTGATTTTACACACAAACAGTTAAGATATCAACACCAATGTGCACCAATGAGTACGGAACCCCAAAGACATCTCATGTATAAGCATGAATGAGAGAAGCATTAGGGGAGTTTTGAGCTTCAAAAAGACCCTTTAAGAATTCGTGCAAGAATTCTCTTTCGTAATGGAAGGAATGAAAAAAACATCTCTCAAATTCACATTCCTATTAGTAAAGAGGGAAATAGGAATTGTACCAATCCCTTTGATTGCACACTCACCATCATTGGCTGTGTAGATAACCTTCTTGTCAACTTCAAATGCCATCAAGGATGAGTAATTCTCCTCATGATATGTCATATGTGATGTAGCTCCACTATCAATCCACCAAGGATCAATGTCTCCATCATTAGCCAACAAGCAAGATGACATAATAAAAGCATCATTTGAGATTTGTTCATCAACACCATCTTCATCAATAGTTAGGTTGGATTTCTTGTCACCTTGATCTCTCTTCTTCTTGTAGCAATCACTAACAAAATGCCCTTTGATTCCACAATAGAAGCACTTTAAATTTGACCTATCTTTCTTTTTCTTAACAAAAGATGAAGACTCACCTTGATCTTGACCCTTTGACCACTTGATTTTGCCTTTTCCCTTGAATTTGCTTTTGATGAACATAGCCTCCTCTCCATCAACTTGAGATGTAGATCCACCTCCTCTTGAGATGTAGATCCACCTCCTCTTGATTGAATCCTAAACTCGAGCTCCTCGTTCACTAAAATCTCTTGCAAATCCACCATGCTTGGTAAAGTCTTTTGAATGGAAAAGCTTTGAACAAGATTAGCATAATCATCCAACAAGCCATTAAGAACAACTTGAACAAGTTCCATCTCATTAATGCTCTCATTAATACATGCAAGCTCATCAATGTATGCTTTAACCCTCAAAAACAAAGCATGAGCACTCTCTAAGGTAGAGAGAAAATAGGTTCCAAAAATAATATGTTTTTCATTGTTTTGGGATCTACTAGAGATCTAAGACCCTAATCAGGGTGAATCCAATGATCGATTAGGTTAGATGTTAGGGTTAGAGTATGATGAATTCAGAGAAGCCCTAAAATGATCAGATCCGAGTTTCAAATGTATAAATATGTGATGGGTTCTCCATCAAATTATGAGTAAAATCGAGATCTTCCTTCATGACTAGTTTGTATCTATCTTTTGAATGATGATTGCTATTGCCATATGAATTTTTGTGATCATTAGATGTATTTGAAGGTCCAGGTATAGTACACAGGTAGCAGCAGGTCATACACTCACACATGTGAAGAGTTTAGCATGGTTTTGGAGCCAACTTGAGGAGTTCAAGCCAAGATAAGCTAGAAATCAATGTATTGATTAGTAATCTAGCTTGTACATCTTGATTGGATCTTTTATAGGTGTCTTTTCCATCATTTCTAGGATCAATTGGATTTATTTTGCTGCATTTTCAACGTAAACATCCTATCTAACTCCTATGATTAGGACCTAACCTACCTAGGCTAGTCTACAAATGTCACAAATTGGATTCACATGTGTGAATTACAATGTACATCAAAAAATTACACACAAACCAAGCTAAAATTTGTCATTTTTCATACTCCTCCTCAAATATAGCTTGGGAAACTATGGTACATTTGTCAATTACTCCAAGTAATGATCTTAACTCAATGAAAGAATTCTTAGGCAAAGATTCAGTAAGCAAATTAGCTAAGCAATCCAATGATGGCAGAGAGTTTGATGTCTTCAGCTTGCATCTTCTCCTTCACAAAATAATGAGCAATCTCGATATGCTTGCTCCTTGCATGGAATGTAGAATTGATGGCAAGTTATTGGCTAATTGGTTGTCACAATGGAACCTCCTCAGCCTCCATGACTTGAAACTCCAACCAAAGCCTTTTGAGCCATAAGACCTCCTTGCATATTGATGTCAAGGCCTTATACTCGGATTCAGTTGATGATAGTAAAATAGTATCTTGCTTTTTGAAAAGCCATGATACTACATCATCACAAAGGAATGTGGCAAATGCACTTGTAGACTTTTGATCCATTTTTTTACCTGCAAAATCCAAGTCCAAGTAGGCTCTTAATTCAAGATTAGTCCCTTTGTAAGGTATGCCAAAATTTCTAGTTGATGAGATGTATCTTAGGACCCTTTTGGCCATTTTCCAATGTGACACAAGAGGACTTTGCATATATTGGCTTAATTTACTGACACGATAACTAAGGTCAGGTCTAGTTATATTTAAGGAGATCAAGGATCCTAGAGCCTTCTATAGAGAGTGATGTCCTCAAAGGATGCTTCATCATCTCTTATAGATTCTTTTACACTTTTTTCCATTATGCCTTTACAACTCTTCATTCCAAATCTATCTAGGATGGATGTAGCATATTTAGATTGACATATGAAGCTAAAATACATGCCTCTTACAACTTATATTCCTACAATGAAGTGCAATAGGCCGAGATCAACCATCTTGAACTCTTTAGACGCAACAACTTTGACATCTCTTATGCCATGTAGATCATTTTCACTTAAAATTATGTCATCTACATACAAAACAAGTAAAATGATCTTTCCATCAATGAACCTCATTTATAATGAAGGATTATAAGAGCTCATTACAAAGCTATTGGAGACTAGAGTACCAAGTTCTAGGTGCTTGCTTGAGTGCATACAGACTCCTCTTCAAGAAACATAATTTCTATACTTTTTTTATGAAGCCCTAGTCTTGCCTCATGTACATTTATTCAGTAGTCATTGAGGAATCCATTTGTAACATTCAGTTGGAAGAGCATTCAATTGAAAGTAGTAGCAAGACTAGTGACCAATCTTATTGTATGCTTTGCAAGATTTGATTCCTAAGCATGAGGAATCTAGAAGTGTTATTGGATTCATAAGTTTTTTTTAGTAAATTCCATTCTCTTTGGTTGAAGTACAAGTGGCCGCCTTCTTTTAGAGTTCATTACTAACATTCATCTTTATACAATGCCATCCTAGTCTTGCCTTTTTCTTGTATCAACTCTTGTCCTCCAATAGACTCATCCTCTTCATCTAGGACCATGTCAATGAGATCTTGGAGCACTAATAGTGAATTCATTCTACTTTCCATATGGAATAATTTGTAGAATTCAACCTCTCACTAGGTTCAACAAGGAATGCTCCAATGGACCCCATCTTCCTAGTGACTTGTACTAGATTGTACTTCTCATCCCTCCCTAGATTCTTTTCTCAGAATTTGCTCACGTGCAACTCATTTGAAATTCACAAAGATTCAAGTAGCAAGATTCAACTTGGATGGTCGAGATCAAGCCAACTCATGGAGTTTCTTCAATTATCAATCTTGATGCCAATCAAGATGTGGAGGGGTCGAGGCTTGAGGAGGAGCATCTTCAAGCAATTACACCAAGAAGATCTATGAGAGTTAGATTCGAACCAAGGAGGCTCACATATGTGGAGAAAGACAAGAAAGTAGAGGATGGCACCTCATATCATGCATTTTTCATCTCTCATGATGAGCCAAGAGATGCTTAAGATGCCTTCCAATCAAAGGAGCAATTTGAAGTCATGTCAAAGGAGTATGAAGCCTTGACTTCTAAAAATATTTGGGAGCTTGTGGATCCACCTATCAACAAGCATGTTGTTGGATGCAAGTGGGTGTTTTTAGTGAAGTACAACAATGATGGGTCTAAAAATTCAAAGCAAGACTATGTGCCAAGGATATGCTCAAATTCATGGTCTTGATTATGAAGACACCTTTGTTTTGGTTCAGTACAACAGAACATAAGGCTAATTGATTATATATTTTTTCATTTACAAGTATTACAAGATGAGATCGATGTAGGTTCTGGTTGATGTGCTTCATTGCATTATAATTTTCATAAATCAATGTCATATTTTAGAAAATATACAGGAAAAAAATGCTACTTAGTCATCTTGTTAGGATTCTGGCCATTGATTTTTGTTGTCATTTGAAATGTAATTAGTCCAGAGAGTATAATTAGTCTAGAGAGTATAAATTAAGAGAGCCAACTATTTTCTACTTCTAGTTTTCTTTATAGTGTTAATTGTTGGGTCACCACATCATATCACCTACACTCATGTCATTATCATTTTATATCAACCATTTGAGGCTTAAAACAAGTTTTGCAATTTGTTCATGATTTTATATATTCAAGCAACCTTTAAATCATTTATGAAAGCCCTTGAATATTTATAGTTTTGTCACAATTTTTTTTTTTCAAATTTTACTTCATTTAAAAATATACAACATTACGAGTCATGTATCTATCTACTATCAAAGTTTGAATAAAAAATCTTGTGCTAGATTATTTAGACCTCACATCTATAATATGTTTTGTAATGTTTAAAAAATAAAAATTCTATAACTAGCTAAAAATTGGAATGTGTCATGTCTATGCCTCTTCGGTTATGTTGTAGAAGATGTTGATTTGTTGGTCACGAATCTCAATAATGAACATACATTTTTTCATATATACATTTATATTTTATCTAGGTATATTAAATAATGTGATTTAATGTATAGCTTATAGCATAATTATGCTAATCATCTGCTATTTGAAAGAGTCATGTATTTTGAAACATGTTTCATAACCTACATACACATATGCTACAAGCCTTCAAGAATTATTTGTGTCTTAGAATGCATCATCACTACATGATACCAGTTTTCTATAAATAATATGATGAGAGTTTAGATGTAGATGAGCTTTTCTTAAAAAGAATATTATAAATTATGATGAATTCTGTGTGACTATAAGCATAAGTGATTGTATTCATCCCTAATTCTAGACTCTTTACCAACGTACATGTTATATAGCTCATTTTTATGATTAACATGTAGAAATGATGAATATCAACGTTAATTATTGATGATACAAAGAAAATAATGTAATACATCACTTTCATATTCATCAATATTTATCAATTAGATTTTGAAATCATGAAATACTCCATGTGTCATTCATATATATAATCATAGCATTTGCAAGGGTAATGATTTGATGTGTATAGAACATGTATTAAATTTTTCAAAAATGATTTATTAAGCTAACATATATTGAATGTAATTGTATAGGCCTCAACACCTTAGTTTTAAAATAACCATCAAGGATGACATATGTCAAAAAAATTGAACATGAAATTAATATGTCATACTTGCCAACTATCAAGCATCATGTAAAATCATTTGAAGACAGAGAAGTTGTTAATTATATTTGTTGTATTATAGTAATCGATTCTTTCTATTTATAAATTTCAATGAGTCTTTTCATAAATATAAAATTACTCATAGAAATTTCAGCTATGTATATATTGTAATAGAGTGACAAAAAAATTGTCTTTATATATATGTACATCTAGTTTTGATGACATAGCTTACATTATATCAGCTATATCTATTATGTATTCAACATATGTAGCATCATTCTCAAATAATATGAATGAATTTATACACCATTCAATAATAAATGCAATGTGAAGTAGTTGAAAAAATCAGCATACTTATACATATCTCAATATTTCAATAATTTGACTTGTTTTATAAACATTTTTTTTTTAAAATACTCTTTATCAAGTGATAGCTTAAACTTTGTTATAAAGTAGTAACTTCTATAGTTGATTTTCATGATCATGTGAAAGGATAGCATATGAATTATGCTTTTATAAAAATATCCAATGTTTGGTCATAACATGGCTAGATAAAATGATGAGATAATATTGGTATTTTGTCACATTGTGAAATATCTTAAAAGTGGACTGTACATTACGATATGAAAGTGAAAAATTATGTTTCTATCATATAAAAATTAGAAATATTTGAGATTAGCAACCAATGGTTTGCAAGTTGCTTCATAGAGAAGCATTGCTAATAGAAGATCGTATATGTTATATTAGATTCAAAGGATTATTGTATCCAATAAAATAATATTATCAAACTAATGTATTTGACATAGTTTGAAGTTGACATTACATGATATTTAGTATAGTTCATGAAAAAATATATATAAATATCATGTTTAAACAGATGTGGAGTCCAAGCAAATGAGTGTAGATCTTAGTAATCAATAAATTGTGAAAGCAAGACTGATATTATCTATGCAAATTGAGACCAGGTCTCTAGAACAAAAAAAAAAAAGATAGCAAGCTTTTGTATGCTATTGATCTAATAAATTGTTAGTATAAAATCATTTCAAATTTCACTTAATTGTTATGCATCTAAAAAAAAAAAGGTCATGCAAATGCTTTTTTCACATTCAATATTGTTATGTGAGTGTTTTTTTTTTTTTTATTAACATATTCACTTTACAATATAAGCCAAAATAAGATGACATTTCAAACTATCAATGACAAAATTACTTCTCCTTATCAAATGTGTCTAGCTAATGAATATATATGAGATTGATATAGCAAATGTTCATATTCATTCTTAAACAAAAATCTCAAAAATAGGTATAGTGAGGATTTTTTAACCAACTAAAAAAAAATGACTCTTATAAAACTAAAAATATATAATATATAACTTCACAAAGCCCTTGATGTAGTCTATGAATTAGAAAAATAATTAATTAATTATATAATATAGAACTAATATGATAGTATTCAATTATGTTCATCTATGGCTTTGATAGTATTATTGGTAATAAAAGTTAGTGTAAATAAAAAGTAATATCATTAGTTCTTGCTATGAAAGTGAAAGGGGCAAAAACACTAAAGTATAATTAAAGACATCCATGTGTTCATAGTATAGATCATCTTTAGAATGCTAAGTTATCAAAGTCAAATTTTGAGTATATTTTTTAAATCATAGTTTATGATATTTTTTAAGAAATAATTACAAAAATGTATCTATTTTATTTTTGCAGTGGTAGCTAATTAAATTGATTTGATAAAGTATAATGAGTACATTAAAAAATAGGTCTAAGCCAAATAAAAAGACAAGACTCCAAATGTCCACCAAAAAAATAGCATGGATTTAAACTTGCAATATGTGAGCTTATTTAATTTGAGTAGGATGGAATCGTATTCAAGCTTTGTTAAAAATATTATACTAACTCTATTGAAATAAAATAAAAAAATAATTTCTATCAAGATGACCCAAATTTAATGGATAATTATCACCATTTTATCTCTTCTATACTTGTCACATGTAAGGCTCCATTCTTGATATTCAAAATGTAGTTTTCAAATTTATATGTATACGAAATTATTCTTAAAGTATTTCATCCAAAAGTTAGGAGATATTTTTTGATTTGATTCCAATTGTAAGCACTCCAAATTTAGTAAAAATGGAATATTCAAGCAAATAGTATTCAACTTATAAATTATTTTATTAAAAAATTAAGATAATTATATGCACAACAATATTTAATCATGTTCTTTATCTTAATACTTATTAGATATATTCTTTTCTGTCAAGAAAACTATTCGATATATTGAATTATTTATATGGTCCACTTGATATGTTTGACATATGAGATGCTTTGAAGACTCTATAATCTTAAAAATATTATGTATTTTCTCATGATGTTCATGATTTAATATATGGATCATAAAGCAATGATTTCATGCATTTGATTTTATCCGTATCACATTTTCTCATTTCTATATCATTTTAAATTACTTAAATCTATTTATCTCTCATTCTTTAACATTTTATTTCTAGCAATTGAATGTAATATCACTAGGAGTAGAATAATTGCAATACCACAAGTATTAAGAATGTTAAAATATACCTCCTATTAATGGTTTTTTTTTTTTAAGCTAAAAATTTTCATATTGATAAGAGTAGATGTGATGTGAAAAGAAAATGCTAAAAATGTTGGATTATTCTCTTATTAATCGACTAATCAAATTTTTAATCTTCATCCAAGTTTTATCCAAACTTGGAGAATTCTTTGTGTTTCTACACAGTCTGTAGAATTACTCGAAAACGGTCGGCATTTTTGAGATTTTTGTCTTTCGACATTTTCTCTCACTTTGGCTTTTTGCAAAACGTCAGATGCTTCAAATGTTAAGAAAATGACGTTGGCGAAGACCTTCGTATTATTCGTATTTTTTGCATAATAGTTTATGTTCATTTCTATAGAGTTACAGTTTATGTTCAAATCTACATACAGATTGTTTACGACCAAAACCACTGACTTGCATTAATTTTATCAACAAGTAATTTCTGAGAAGTCCTAACTGGATGGATGCCAGCCCATTACAGCCTGGATGACACATTTGACGACCTAATTGCTTAGTATAAATAGCTGCTCATAGTTCTACATTATCAAGATTATCATCAAGTATTGAATAGTTAGCATTCTCTCTCAAGCCTGCAAGCTTGGACACTACTGAGCATTCTAGCTCATTTCTTTAGAGTTTATTAGAGATTGCTATTTTGCTTCTCTTTATCAGTAGTTCCACATCGCTCAGAGATAGCCTAGAATACGCGGTTTCGATCCACAACTTGTTGTATTCATTTACATATGTTTCATTTTCATACTGAATCATTCTATCTCTTATTGCGTTCAGGTTTGTATCAGAATTTATGCATCTTTGTAGTTCTTCACGACTGATTATTTGTCTAATAAATCAATGCTTAATGTTTGGCTATGTAATCATTGTAGTACTAATGATTTCAAAGTTAGTTACTATAAGATCAAACATGATTTCTATCACTATTGTTTTGTTCAAAATTGATAGGCGTAGTCATGCATAGAGAAAGAGAAAGATAGTTTATATTCCCCTGCACACGATAGGTTTTAATTCTTGTCGTTCGAATTCTTTTTATTTGAATCTTCTTCGACCTATTTTTTCATACCTCTTTCCAACATGGTATCAGAACGTTGATTCTTCAAAGCCTACTACTATAGTAGAGCGGAAGCTCTAATACTTGATATCTTTCGCAATATCAAATTATTTAGTTTGAATCAATTTGTTTCGGTATCAGAGAATTGATTTCCACATCATGGTATCTCTCTTAACGTCAATAGACTAAAGTTCCAAATGAATTTAAGATGAAGACCTTGCTAATTACCAAAGAGTTGTGGGATGTTGTTATAGGTATCAAAGTGAAACCTGAAGATGACAAAGAAAACACAAAGTGAAAAAATCAAAGGATGGTAAAGCTTTTGAGCTTACTATCCTCAATATTGACAAAAATTTCCAAAATTCACATGTGTAGGGAATGTCCACAAGTATGATTGATCTAATTAAGCTTTATGATTAGCACAATAACCTGATTCTAGACTGATTAACAAGATCTAGTTCAGAAGATATGGCTCAACCACAATCTAGCATGCTAAGCTTCAGAGAATGATAGCAATGAATCATAAATGAGCAAAAGTACAAGATATCAGTGTATTAGCATTAGTCTCAGCACGAGTTAGAGAGAGAAAGATAGAGAGATAACAAGCAAAAATTGTGTGGATCCAGAATGGCATGAGATAGCTACAAAGCTTTGGTTCTTCATTACAAAATATGAGGAGAGCTACACATATTTATGGAGTTTGAGGTAGCTCAAGGTAGAACCACATCCATCCATCATTTAATGACATCTAAAGTGAAAACTAGATTCTATGTGACATTTGTCACTTCTCATGCATGAAACTCTACCAACTTTAACTAGAAATGTACAAATCATCTTGCATGTGTCCATTACACTTTGTGCATGCCTTGCATGTCACTATGGATCATTTACAATTAATGCATGTGAATTGCCACGAGTTTCTACAAGCATAATTTTGCTAATTCTATGTCTACAAACTATATGCAAGTTGTACTCATCATTCTAGATATGACATATCCATGTAGCTCGATTCTATCTAGGCCAAACTTGGCATTTTGCATTTATGAACAACATACTTGCATGGTACAATATTTGTAGCAATCCTAAAGTCAAGATGGATTATTTTTCCATTTCAACACTCCTCCTAAACACAATCTATATTGACTTGAACATGGATCTTTGTATTACTCCAAGATTGGCTCTATGCTTGATGAAGGAACTTTCGCTCAAAGGTTTGGTGAGCATATCAGCAATACAAGATGATGTGTTGATGTGCTCCAAGTAGATTTCCCCTCCAATGGGCTTCTCTCTCACGAAGTGATGTGCAACTTTGATATGCTTGCTCCTTGCATGGAATATCAGGTTGTTGGCAAGAGCTTGGGCTGAAATGTTGTCACACATGATCATAGGTAGATCCTCTTCCATGATTATCTTTAGCTCCACTAGTAATCTTTGATCCAAAGCACTTCCTTTATTGTTGTAGTGAGTGCCTTGTACTCAGCTTCACATGATGAGAGTGATATAGTATCTTGCTTTTTGGAAAGCCAAGATATCAAGTTTCCTCCAAGATATATGACATAAGCACTTGTAGATTTTTGATCCGCTCTCACTTGCAACTGAGTCATGAGAATAACCAACAATAGAAAGATCTTCACTTTTATACAATAAACCATAATCAAAAGTTGAAGATATATATCTAAGCACTCTCTTGGCCATTTTCCAATGATAAATAGTAGGATTTTGCATAGCCTGGCTCAACTTATGAACATTAAAGCTTATGTCAGGTCTAGTTATTGTGAGCCAAATTAAGAAACCTATAAGACTCCTAAAAAGTGTGATGTCCACGAAGGATCTTTCTTCACCTTTGTTAGGGTATTTTACATTTTGCTCCATAGGAGTTTCTATACTCTTACAATCTAATATATTGAACTTTTTTAACATTGAAAGAGCATACTTGGATTGACATACAAAAGCTTTATCTTTAAGAAAGTCAATCTCTAATCCAAGATCTTGCATCTTGAACTCTTTTCCAAGTTCAATCTTGGCAACTAACTTGATACAAGTTCCTGTCAGAATGATATCATCAACATAAATAAGAAGGATGACAATATCTTTATCAAAAAACTTGACATATAAGGAAGGATCATAGTTACTAAGATTAAATCCTAGTGACTCAAGAAAGATGTTAAGTCAAGAATACCATGACCTTGGAGCTTGCTTTAGTCCATATAAACTTTTGAAGAGCAAGCAAACTTTGTCTTTGTCTTGGATGAACCCAATAGGCTGATCCATATAAATCTCTTCTTCTAGATATCCATTTAGAAATGCATTAGAGACATCTAATTGAAGAACTTGCCAATTGAAAAAACAAACAACATAAATTATGATTCTAATTGATACCATCTTTGCAACTGGAGCAAAAGTCTCCTCATAATCAAGTCCATAAACTTGAGCAAAACCTTTAGCACAAAGTCTAGCCTTGTACTTGTTGATTGTGCCATCTTGATTATACTTGACTCGAAAAACCCACTTGCAACCAATGGTGTGCTTGTTGGATGGAAGATCCACAAGCTCCCATGTCTTGTTGTCTATCATATTCCTCCTTCATGGCAAGGTACCATTCCTTCGAGTTGGGTGCATCATATACATCATTTGGCTCCTCATGTGCAATAAAATAAGCACAATTAGTGGAGCTGATTTCCACTTGCTTGCCTCTATCTTCATAAGTAAGCCTTCTAGGCTCGGATCTTTCTCTTTGAGATCTCCTTGGTGAAAAGATTCGAGGTGACTCCTCCTCAATTCTCGGCCCCATCTCTCCATGATAGTCTTCAAGGGTGATGATTGGAGTATCTTTGTGAGAATCTTTGAACTCGGCCTCCTCAAGAATGTATTTTTGATCCTCATGAAATATAACATCCCTACTCTCAATTGTAGTTGAGGTAGAGGAAACATAGATTCTGTAAGCTTTCTTGTTGGATGCATATCCAACCATGATCCCTTTAATAGACTTAGGATCATCTCTTTTCCTTGTTTCCAAGGGCACATGAACAAAAAAGGCACAACCAAAAACTCTAAGGTGATCTACCTTAGGTTTCTTCTTAAACAAGACTTCAAAAGGTGATTTTCCAGCAAGTGCATTGTGAGGTAATCTATTGCACAAATAGTTTGCACAATTTATAGCTTCACCCCAATATTCAATAGGCAAAGAAGCTTCAACACGAATTGCTTTAGCACATTCACATAAAGATTTGTTTTTCCTCTCAGCTACTCCATTTTGAGATGGAGAATAGGCACAAGAAAATTCTCTCTTTATTCCTTCACCTTCACAATAATTATGAAACTTGTTGGAGATATATTCACCTCCTCCATCGCATCTTAAAGCTTTAACTTTGCAAGAAAATTGTTTTTATACATAAGCTTTGAAGATAAGGAAGTGATCAAAAACCATAGCCTATGAAGAAGGTAGATACAACCAAGTATATCTAGTAAAGTCATCAATAAAGGTGACAAAACATGTTGCACCACCAATACTTTTAGAAGAGGAAAAATATACATCCGAGTGTATAAGCTCCAAAGGATGAGTAGTCTTGATAAAAGACTTCTGATATGGCTTTCTATGGGAATTTGCAATAGCACAACCTCACAAGGCTTAAAATCTTTGGAAAAATATTTTGGAAGACCAATAGCCTTCACTTTCTTGACCATAGAAGACATAGATTTAAAGTTAGGATGCCCCAACCTTCTATGCCACAACTCCTCCTTAGATAACAAAGCAACTTCACAAAGATTTGCATTCTCATAGGAATTCAATTTAAAAAAATTCTACCACATCTAGATCCATCAACTAGGATCTCATCATTTTTCTTGATAAAGCAAGTATTGGAATTGAACTGTACATCACAACCATTATCAAGCAACTTTCCCACACTAATCAAGTTCTTTGTAAGTTTTGGAATGAAAAGAACATTAGAAAGTGCAAGAACTTTTGAAGAAGCAAGTTTCAATGGAATGTTGTCAATTCCTTCTATAGAGCACTCATGATCATTAGCAGTGTAAATAGATCTCTTGAATCCTTTGTAAGGTACAATTGAGTCAAATGACTCCTTTGAGCAGCACAAATGTGAAGAAGCTCCACTATCTATGTACCAAGATCCATCTTTCTTGAAAGGTAATGAAGAAAAATTGGACACCATAAGTGATCCTTCTCCATCACTTGCAACAGAATCTTCTTCAATCTCTTTGGAGAAATTGGCTTGCTTGAGTGGGTTCTTCTTCTTAAAGCAATTTGAGGCATAGTGCCCCTTCTTGCCATAGAAGAAACACTTCACTTTCTTCTTCTTGGTCTTTGAAGTAGAGGGATGAGATGAATCATTCTCTTCACCATCTTTTCTCGACCTTTGGTTTTATCTTTGTTGGATGCTTGAGAGAACTGGTTTTTACTCCTTCCTTTATGCTTGTCTTTGACAAAGAGGGCCTTGTCACTTCCACCATGCTTGAGTTTGTTCATCCTAGACAGTTTATAGCTTTGCCTAGATTCTTCAGAAATAAGAATTCCATGGAGAGTTTCTAGAGTAGACAAATCCTCCTTAATGGCAAAAGACTGAACAAGATTATCATAGTCATCTCTTAAGTCATTTAAAATTACTTGAACTAGCTCATCTTGGTTAATAATAATACCAACACAGGAAAGCTCTCTGTGTAAATCTTTAACTCTCAGAACATAGTCTGATGCACTTTCTTCACGTCTTTGAAAACTTTGGAAAATCTGATTTCTAAGAGTGAGTATTCTAGAAGTATTCTTTGCTTCATAGATGGAATTAAGTGCATCCCAAGCTTCTTTGGCTGTAGTGCAAGATCCTATCTCTCTCAAAAATTTATTAGATACATTCATCTTAATGAAATGTAGAGCCATTCTAGCTCTTGTCCTATACTTAGGAATTTCAGCCTGTGCTTGAGGCTCCTCCTCAACACCAAGCACAATGTCCATAACATCTTGGAGTATCAAAATAGACTCCATTCTGAACTTCCAAGTTGAGTAATTAGAAGTATTTAGTCTTTCATTTGCTTCTAGAAGATATCCTCCCAGAGGTGCCATTTAGATGAAGACTTCTTAGTTATTGGACTGCAATATGTTTGAGCTTGTTCCAATCAGACTTAAAGTTGCTGCTCTCTTTCACTATAGGTATTTTCAAGAATATTCTACCTTCCTATGTGAAACACTTGCAACTGTATTTGAGAAGGATCTCAAATATTCCACAAGACAAGATTATCTAGATCAAACACACAAAGTGGATTGAGACACTTTGGCTAGTTTGAATCCTACTTTTGGCATGTGTGAAATGCTTCAAAAGAAAACACTATTGACACTCAGAAGGCTCAAAGGTTGTTCAATTACTTTAGACTTAGTTTTGATCTTCAGTTTCTTGTGCAGGATGCTCAAAACAATGGATTCAGGACAAAGCAAAGGTTGAATCAAATCAAAATGTTGTCACTCGGATTTTGGACCTATCCCTATCCTCTTTAAGAGCTTATAACTCTTGATAGACACATCAGATTGATCTAGTTTCAATTTCTATGAAAAGTACATATCATAAGCTTTCCATCAAGCTATAAGACCACTATCTTTGGGTCTACAAGCAAGGAGATAGAAGGGACTGAAAATATCTGATTTTTACACGTGCGGAATTCCAGAATTCTGTACTACCACTTTTCAGGTCTGAAAATTCAGTTCCAATTCGATTTAATCCAAATACACTTCAGAAAGGTGAGAAAAAGTGCAAAACTATTTTTTTGCTTGAATTAGCTCTCAATTTCTTGTACAATCATAGATGTTAGCATGCAAAGCTCAATTTGGCTCTGATACCATGACAAAAATTTCCAGAATTCACACGTGTGGGGAATGTCCACAAGTATGATTGATCTAATTAAGCTTTATGATTAGCACAATAACCTGATTCTAGACTGATTAACAAGATCTAGTTCAGAAGATATGGCTTAACCACAATCTAGCATGCTAAGCTTCAGAGAATGATAGCAATGAATCATAAATGAGCAAAAGTACAAGATATCAATGTTTTAGCATTAGCCTCGACACGAGTTAGAGAGAGAAAGATGTGAAGAATTGAAAAAGATTATCTATGTTAGATATAGGCGTCTTATGTTTTTTATATCAAGCATCTAGGTGTAGGATGTTGATTGGACCAAATTTGGCATAGATGGCAAATTACCCATTTCCACTTGTAATGCCACTATTTAGCCAAAATAGAGTAAGAGGCTAAACTCGTGCCAATTAGAGTGTAGACAAGTGTAATACTTTTGTTTGATGAAATTTAAGAGGTCCAATAGGATTTAGAGGTGGAACCTTGAGGGGCCCAATAGAATTTGAGATTTGCTTGAAAATGGTCCAATAGAATTTAGAGGTGAATGGATCAATGGTCCAATAGGATTAAGAGGTGGCAAAAGTGTGGTCCAATCACATTTGAGCATTGTGGTAGCTCGTGGATCTACTAGTATCATTTTACTTCTCATTTGGATCTAATTGATTAAGAGATTGAGTGGATTTTGAGTGTAAGTGATTTTCTAGCTTTCTCTCTCAAATGGTACAATATTTGTAGCAATCCTAAAGTCAAGGTGGATTATTTTTCCATTTCAACAACTATATCAGATACTCAGATTGGCTACGTAACTGAACCCAAAACTTCGAAAGAAGTTTGGGACATCTTGAGCTCAATATATGATGTGAGAGACGTAACTACCAAGTTACATCTTTGAAGGAAATTTTTCACACTCGAGTTGTCAAATAATGATTCTCTTCAGAATTATATTAACCAGTTTAAGAATCTCTTGCAACCAAATGGCCGCTATCGGAGACGATCAAGACACAATTATGACATTGCTTTCAAGCCTACCCTCTACATATGAGAACTGGGTGATGATCATCACGACACACTCAGATTTAACTATTACTCGAGTTATCACTATGTTGTTGCAAGCAGATAATCGAAGAAGTCAAGACACTCCATCTACCTCTCCATCTCATGCTCTATATGTCAACAAGGGCTCGAAATGACAGAAGTAGAAAAGCTCCATGTAGTCTGTATCGAATCAGAGACCGACTCAAAGTCAAGAACAATTATTGAATTTACATTCGTCAAAGAAGAAGATGTTTTACAGGTATTGCAGGCGCAATAACCATGAGATCCAAAAAATGTCGAATTCTCAAAGCGAAGAATGCAGCCAAGCAACTTGATCAACAAGCAAATACAGTTACAACATCTCCTGAAGTCGAAATGGACGAAGGCGCTTTTATGGTCAAAGACAAAAACACGAATTCGGATGATTCGTGGTTTCTAAATTCTGGAGCCACTCAACATATGACCAATTATCGTGATATTTTTCATTCCTATATGCCTTACAACACAAGAAGTATGTTCATCTTGGTGATGATAGCACTCACACTATCAAAGATGAAGGCACTGTAAGATTAAGGTTCCAACATGATCAATTCAAACTACTACCAAAAGTTTTGTATGTCCTAAACTCTCTACAAATCTGTTATCAGTAAGTAGAATTATAGACTTAGATCATAAGGTGGAGTTTGAGTATGATCAATGCAGAATTATCGATAGGAGTAATAAGATCCTTGCACTCGGCAAGAGGCATGGATACTTATACAGATTGGCACATTGTTATTTAGATTCTAGTCAAGCCTTGAAAACCTCTGTTCTTGTCAATAAAGCATTTTTATGACATCATCACTTAGGACACTTGAATTATGCATCTATTTTGAACATGTCCAGACAATCCTTAGCACTTGATCTCAACTATCTTTCTGACAAAGTCGATCTCCCTATCTGTCATAGCTGCATCCTTGGAAAATAGACTAGGATTTCTTTTAGATCAAGTCATATGCATGCAACAAAAGTTCTGTTAGATGTTGTTCATTCAGATGCATGTGGACCTATGCAAACTCCTTCATTGCTAGATGCAAAGTACTTTATTACTTTTATTGACGAATTTTCCAAAAGAACAATTGTTTACTTCATTAAGCAGAAATCAGAGGCTTTCATCAAGTTCAGACAATTCAAAGAGCATGTCGAAAATCAAACTGACAAACGAATCAAAGCACTAAGGTCCGATAATGGGGGAGAATACATCTCCACCAAATTCAAGGAGTACTGCCTTAACAATGACATTGAGCAACAATACATTACCTCCTATTCACCTCAACCAAATGGTCTTGCTGAAAGAAAGAACAAAACTTTAGTCGAATCCGCAAAGTGCATGTTATCACACGCGTCACTTCTGAAGTTCTTCTAGGCTGAAGCTGTAAAAATTACAGCAAATAAGAATCCTAAAACACTTGAAAGCTCCCTTGTATCTAAGCATAATTTGGACTCATTCCAAAGGTTCTAACACTTAGGTCTACTTAAGAACATCCTTATGAATGGAATTCTATGCTATTTGGCACGTGTGACAAGCCACATCATGACCATCTAACTATTTACAAGTCATATGACCAAAACTAGTCAAGCTAGAATTGTGAATTTTTAACACTCCTCCTCACTATCTAGCTTGGTTCAATCATTGCTTTACTAATCACTCCAAGTGATGATCTGAAATTCATAAAAGGTGTCTTTTGAAGTGGTTTAGTAAGTAGATCAGCTACACATTCATTGCTTGGAACATGCTCCAAAGCAATCTCCTTGGCTTGCACCATTTCTCTCACAAAGTGATGGCATATCTCAATGTGCTTAGATCTTGCATGGAAGATTGGGTTAGATGCAAGGTGTTGGGCTGATATATTGTCATTGTAGATGATTGGTGCCTCCTCTGAATCCATGATCTTTAGTTCCACCAATAATCTCTTGATCCAAAGTACCTCCTTTGTAGTGGTTGTCAAAGCTTTGTACTCGGCCTCGGTTGAAGATAGAGATATAGTTTCTTGCTTTTTTGAAAGCCATGAAACCACACCTTCTCCTATGAAAGTTGAATAGGCACTTGTTGATTTCCTATCCCTCTTGTCCCCTGCAAAATCTAAATCACTAAATGCATGAAGGTTAATCACATCTCCTCTATATAGAATCCCAAAATCCAATGTACCTGAGATGTATCTTAGAATCCTCTTAGCCTTTTTCCAATGGATATTCAATGGCTTTTGCATGGATTGGCTCAACCTACATACACTAAAGCTAAGATCTGGTCTAGTTATAGTGATCCACATTAAGGAACCTATAAGTTGCCTAAACAAAGTGATGTCCATGAAGGATCTTTCATCATCTTCATTTGGCACTTTTACATCTTGCTCCATTGGTGTGTCAACACTTTTGCATACTTCCATCTTAAACTTCTTCAAAAGACTTCGAGCATAGTTTACTTGACTTATAAAGATAAAATCAGACCCTCTAAGTACTTCTATGCCTTAGATGAAGTGAAGACACCCTAGATCTACCATCTTGAACTCTAAGGATAGATCTATCTTGATTTTTTCAATACCATCAACACTATTTCCACTAATGATGATGTCATCTACATAAATGAGTAAAAGTACAATACCAACATCATCAAACTTAATGTAAAGAGTGGGATCATATTCACTTTGAACAAAAGAAAGTGAAATAAGATAGCAATGTAGTCTTGAATTCCAAGATCTCGAGGCTTTCTTCAAGCCATAGATGCTTCTTTGGAGATGGCATACTTTGTTCTCCATTCCATGCTTGATGAACCCTTGTGGCTGCTCCATATAGATATCCTCTTCCAAAAAACCATTCAAGAAAGCATTAGAGACATCCATTTGACATAGAATCCATCCAAAATGTGATGCAAGTGCAATGATTAGTCTTATTGTGACCATCTTGGCCACGGGTGCAAAAGTTTTCTCATAGTCTATCCCTCTCTCTTGAGCATAACCTTTTGCAACTAATCTTGCTTTATGTTTGTTAACACTCCCATTTGCATTCAACTTAAGCTTGAAGACCCACTTGCATCCTATTACATTCCTTTGAGGTCTCTCAACAAGCAACCAAGTTTCATTCTCAATCAAGGCATCATACTCATCCAACATAGCTTTATACCATTCTTTGGAGTTCAATGCATCTTCAACATTAGACGGTTCTTCAAAACTAGATAAAGCATAAGAAGTGGATGAGATACCCTCAACTTGCTATCCTTTGCCTTGATATGTGAGCCTTGATGGCTCCACTTTTGCCCTTGAAGATCTCCTTGGTGTGATAGGTGGGTTTGGTGCTTGCTCCTCCATGAGCTCCTCCTCAAAACCAAGATCTTGCTCCTCGGCCATCTTCTTCTTGATTGTTGGAGCACTTGAGCCTTCTTCAAGCATATGCATATGATGTTCATCAAATATGACATCCCTTGAAACAACAAATTTGTTCAAGGATGGGAGATAGACTTTGTAGCCCTTGCTTGAGCTTGCATATCCAAGCATGATCCCTCTTGTGGAAGATGGATCCTCCTTGGTTCTTGTTTCCAATGGCACATGCACATAACATATACACCCAAAAACTTTCAAGTGATTAAGATTGGGTTTCTTTCCATACAACATCTCATAAGGAGTTTTGCCTTCAATTGCTTTGCAAGACACCCTATTCATCAAGTAGTTTGCACATACAAGAGACTCACCCCAAAAGGATTTGGGCAAACAAGCATCTAATCTTAAAGCCTTAGAACATTCACATAATGTTCTATTCCTTCTTTCAGCAACTCCATTTTGTTGAGGAGTGTAAGGACAAGAAGTCTCTTTCTTGATCCCTTCCTCCTCACAAAAGGCCTTGAACTCATTGGAGATGAATTCTCCAGCATTGTCACTTCTAAGAATCTTGATGCTATGATTATGATGCTTTTCCACAAACAACTTGAACTTTACAAAAGTATCAAATACTTGAGACTTGAAGGAAAGTAAGAACACCCAACAATATCTTGAGTAGTCATCAATGAAGGTTAAAAACATGGATGAACCTTCATTAGATTTGGTGCTAGCAATGTGCACATCCGAGTGTATGAGTTCAAGAGGATGAGATGACTTTGTGATGGAGTTAGGAAACACCTTCTTATGTGCCTTGGATAAGGCACAAGCTTCACAAACCTTGTCTTCCTTCCCAATAGACCTTGGTAGGCCTAAAGCATACTCCTCCTTGATCATAGCCTCCATGGAACCCGAGTTGACATGTCCAAGTCTTTTGTGCCATAAAGTGAAGGTAGATATTTTGCTCTTCTCGGCCAACATGACAACATTAGTATCCACAAATGCATCCAGCTTATAAAGTTTGCCAAGTCTAGTGCCCTTAGCCACTATCTTACCCTTCTTCTTGATGAAACATTCATTTGAAGCAAAGTCAACATTGAAACCATTGTCTACCATTTGGCCAACACTTAGTAGATTCTTTGTTATTGTAGGAATGTACAAAACACCTTCTATGTTGATCTTTTTGGAAGATCCTAAGCAAAGGGGAATGCTACCAACTCCTTCAATCTTATAAGCTTCATCATTTGCTGTATAGATAGACTTTATAGGTCCATCATAAGATAAGAGAGAAGAGAAAAACTCCCTTTTACTAGTCATGTGTGAACTAGCACCCGAGTCAATCCACCAAGGATCTTCTCCTTTGAAGCTTGTTGAAGAAAATATGGACATCATGAGAGAGTCCTCATGTGAACTCTCCTCCTCCTCCTCTTTGCTCATGTTGGCTTGGCTTTGATCTTGCTTCCTCTTGAAGCATTCCGAGGCATAATGCCCCATCTTGCTACAATAGTAGCACTTCACCTTTGATTTGTCCTTCTTGACTTTGGTGGTTGATGGAGATGCCTTTGGGGGTCCTTCTTGATCCTCAAGCTTTGTATACTTCTTGAATGTTGATCCTTTGCCTTTGGACTTGCCTTTGCCTTTGGTGAAGAGAGCTTGGTCATCTCCACCTTGGATGGAAAGCCTATCCATCCTCTCTTGCATTTGGCTCCTTCTTGATTCCTCGGCCATGAGTGTGCCTTGGAGTTCTTCAAGTATGGGTAGCTTACCCATAATTTCATATCCCTGAACCAAATTGTCAAATTCAAAGCTTAGTCCATTCAATATGAGTTGAACAAGCTCTTCATCCTTGATAGGGTCACCTATAAAGGCTAGCTCTTTGTTCAATTCCTTTACTCTTAGGACAAAAGTATGCGCACTCTCTCCTTTCTTTTGATAGCTTCTATAGATTTGATTCTTCAAAGCTAACATTCTAGTTTGGTTCTTGGATTCATAGACCTTTTTCAAAGTCTCCCAAGCATCTTGAGCTGAAGTGCAATCTCCTACCTCTCTTAAGAGTTCATTTGCAACATTCGTTTTTATGCAATGTAGTGCAACATTGCACCTCTTGATGTATTTGGCTTTTTCTTGAGGATGAATAGGTTCACCCTCCTTACCATTTACAATTTCCATCAGATTTTGCATGATCATGATAGATTCCATTCTAACTTTCCATATGGAATAGTTAGTTTTGTTGAGCCTTTCATTAGTATCCAAAAGATATGCATTTATAGATGCCATCTAGTCTCCTAATCAAGGACTTGACACAAATGAAGGTTACTTATATTGATTTGATTGAAGGTCTACCTTATCCCACTTCTTAGGGACCTGAAAAGATCAGTAATAGACTTCCTATAAAGATCTAAGAATGATCTCTAACAAAATCAAATCATAGAATACTAGAAACAATGCACTTGCTTGATTGAAGTAGACAATACTAGTAGAATTGCCCCTCTTTCTATAAAGAACATTAAAGCTTCCAAATGATCTGATCAAGAGTGAATTTCAGAAACCTAATATACTTCCAAAATCACTTGTAAAAGATCTAAATGGAACTTAATGGGGATGCAACACAATCTACTATCCAATCACAAGCAAAAAATGATCAAAATTGATGAAAAATTGATCTAATTTGGTGCATAAGTCAAGCAATGGTTGGACTGAACCTAAATCACTTTAGGAGGTGTCTACTACACCTTATAACAGCCTTTAAGAGTCCCCAAAACTCTGATCTTCCCTCTCCTTGAATGCTAGAAAGCCTCCTCTATGAAATCACCTCCAAAACTTGCTTAGAAATCAATGCTTGGAGCAAGCAAAACTTGCTAAATTCAACTTTGCCTCTGGTTTTAGACACCTAAACACCTGCAAATGAAGTCACACAACACCAATCTCCAATGTATTTGACTCACTTTGAGTTCTAGAATCAATACTAGATGCTAAGATCCAATCTACACAAGATTTAGATCAAAAATTGTGATCAAATTGAATGAAAACCAAGGATTTAGCTCATTTCAGCCTTTAGGCTCTGATACCATGTAAAAATTACAGCAAATAAGGATCGTAAAACACTTGAAATGATGAGGGAAACAATATATTATGATTTCATAAGATTAGCACAAGTTGAACCATCAAAATCCATCAAAAATCTATGCTTGAACCTCACTAAATGGCCCAAATCCTTGAAGAAGGCTTCACACGTGTGAAAGTACGGCCTCCCACAGTCTGAGTACTGTACACCAGACCTACATTCAATCCTATAATCATTAGTAATCACAAGTACTCAAACAATTATGAACATAGAGAGCAATTGCACCATTATGAGAGAAAAAACATGAAATTGCTTGATTGATTTTGGTGAGATATCATCACCTATATATACATGATCCATCACGGTTTTGGGCAGGTATGAGTAGCCCTAAACCTATCCCTAATGCTAATTTTGGTGGATCTTTCATCCCTACCAAGTTAGGGTTGGAATCTTGGAGATCCCTCAACAATGCAAAAATTACCAAAAATAGCTCCTATTTTTTCTCCCTTGTATCTAAGCATAATTTGGACTCATTCCAAAGGTTCTAACACTTAGGTCTACTTAAGAACATCCTTATGAATGGAATTCTATGCTATTTGGCACGTGTGACAAGCCACATCATGACCATCTAACTATTTACAAGTCATATGACCAAAACTAGTCAAGCTAGAATTGTGAATTTTTAACAGAAGCTGTTTCAACATCAACCTATATTCAGAACAGATGTCCTACTAAGGTCTCTCAGACAAAACACCATTCGAAGTTTGGATAGTTACCAGAACTTCTTTATCGAACTTATGAGTTTTTGGATGTATAGCTTATGCGCAGATTCCTCATGATCTTAGGAAGAAGCTCGACTTCCAGAGTATCAAATGTATTTTCATCAGCTACACTACTTCAAATCAAGTTACAAGTTGTTCGATCCTATTGAGTCGAAGATATTCACTAGCCGGGATGTCATCTTCATCGAAGATTAGTTTATCGACTTCAAGGAAAAATGCAAAGCCCATGTAGCCAGCTTGTTTGATTCGTCCAACATACTGAACTTCAAAGTTCCTTAGTCAACTATTCCCACCGAAGGTCCAAGCTCATCTACTTTTGATGAATAACATATCAATGGTAAATCCAAAGATGATGATGTTGCAGTTGCTCAACCGACGCTTTCCTTCATATCTCAACCGACACTTTCCTTCATATCTCAACCGACGCTTCCCTTCATATCTCAGCCAACGCTTTCCTTCATATCTCAACTGATGCTTTCCTTCATATCTCAACTGACGCTTCCCTTCATATCTGAACCAACGCTTTCCTTCATATCTCAACCGACGCTTCCCTTCATATCTCAGCTGACGCTTTCCTTCAAATCTCAACCGACATTTGTTTTCAAATCTCAACCGACGTTTTTTTTCAAATCTCAACCAACGCTTTTTTTTCAAATCTCAACCGATGCTTTTTTTTCAAATCTCAACCGACGCTTTTTTTCAAATCTCAACCGACTTTTTTTTTAGATCTCGACCGACGGGTTTTTGATCAGATCTCGACCGACGGGTTTTTGATCTAACTCGACCGATGGGTTTTTGATCAGATCTCGACTGACGGATTCGCGTCAGATCTCGACTGACGGGTTTTTGATCAGATCTCGACCGACAAGTTTTTGCGTCAGATCTCAACTGACGGGTTCATGTTGGATCTCGACCGATAGCTTTGGGTCCAATCTCGACCGACGGGGTTCCTCACCATCTCGATTGACGGGGTTCCTCACCATCTCAACCGACCAACTCCATGCCAGACCATATAACTTTCAAACGACACCTCTGATTGGCATTTCGACTGAACCACCATCTCACAAAGCCTTAGAGGCTGAAAAAAATAAATAAATAAAATAAACACCAAAAAAAATCTCAAAAAATAAAACTCATACCAATAGAAAGCCCTTTTTATACTGAGTCTCCACCTTCACTTCCTTCAACACCCAAAAAAAAATCTAAAAACACCAAAAACCCTAAAAAATCCAAAAACACCAAAAACACATACCCAATACAAAAAAGAAACACCAGTACCCAATGGACCAATACAAAGGCCCTGAATTTCCAGACGATTATCCATATGAGGTGAGGTCCCCTGTAGCTGAACAAATCAGATGACATAGGTTCTACCGAATGCGAGCAGAACTCCAAGGGCCATCCACAAACCCGTTCGATGGACAAGAACCTGATCGAGCTAAGTCCTCAAGCACACGACCCCATTTTTTTGGTGTTGAGCCCTCACGGGTCAGAACCAACACTAATGGACTTTCTGCTACCCACAAAGCTCATCTTGAAAGACGTACACCCAAATTAGATCTACCCAAGTTTGACGGTAGTTCGGACTCTCAAAGATTTTTGCAAATCTTTGAGAATGCATGTAATATGTATGGCGAAACATCTCCCGATGCTATGGTCCAACTGTTTTCAATGACCATGATCGCTAAAGCACGTGATTGGTTTTTCAACCTTGATCGTGAAGATAAGACAGACTGGTCAATCTTGAAAGAGTCCTTTATCAAGCGTTTTAAGACCTTTCGTTTGATCGAGAGTCCTTTTGTCAAATTGAGTAACATCAAGATGGCAAAGGATGAACATGTACGAGACTATATCGAGCATTTCAAACACCTCAAAAGTCAAGTATAGAAACAGCCCTCTGAACAGATGCTCATCATCTGATTTTTAGTTGGCCTTCCAAGATGGATTAGACGCGAGCTTAAATCCAATGATGACTATATGAGCCTAAAATTAGCTATGTCTGATGCCATCAAGGAAGAAGATGAAAGATCAGATGTTGACGAATCCAGGGACCACATGCTCCTCTCCATGAGTCGAAGCTGATTGAGGATACCTAAGATCAGCCTTGGAAATCCCAGTTGGAGTTGTTTATAAGCAACACCAACTACAGATGGAGAAACTCACCAACGAGTTTCATGCTACCCTGAAGTTTATCCAAAGCAGTATGCCTGGTCAGTCAAACCCTGCATAGGTACCTTATAGACGAAAAACAATATGGTGCCCACACTGCCGGGCTACGCATCCTATTGATGCTTGTCCTTCATATCCGCCTATCCAAGCACATACAGTCCAACAATATGAAGCACAACCATCACATTCTCGACATTCCTTGACTTATCCTGAATATCCACCAGAAAGTCCAGAACCACTAGCCATACAAGATGGCTATGCCGTTATACAAGGGCCATTGCACACCAGATGTTTCATCTATGGTGAAACTGGCCACTTCATGGTTGATTGTCCAGTTAAGACCAAGTACCATGCTGAGTGTCCTGACTGTATCAGAAAACACAGTTTCAAAGACTATCCGAAACAACCAACTACAATCCTACCTGCCCATCACGTCAGTTATGAATCCCGATAGGATTCTCACGACAACAACATGAGCACCATGGCAACCAACAGTTAAACCTGCTGCTCAATCGAGAAGTTTCTTGCAAACTTCTACATTACCACACAATACACCAGCTCCATAATGAAAAAAGACAATATGAAATGAAACCTTGTTGAAAGAAAGTCGAACCGATATTCCATCCTCTGCTACAATGTCCAACCAAGAGCAACCTCCATAGGGAATTGACAGGTTTTCTCCCCTTCTACAACCTCAAATCTATTTGTCTTTCCACAAGCTACTAAGATTTCCATTGTGCCAATACACAATCAATCTAGGATTCGGAAATCCAGATAGAGATTCGGTTCTGAATCTCTTACTTAGAGAGGTCCTCAAGACATAGTACCTCATCCATACCTGCATCTCAAGCTATATCTTACAACATCTACTATCAATGATGGTAGATTCAAGTGCCACTACCTGTCTTGTTTTTGACGAGGGCTTCTGAGAGTTTTTCATTACTCTACAAGATCAATGCAACATGAAATTGTCCAGGTGAATTATGCATTTTGGTAATTTCTTCTAAAGGCATATTTTTTTTAGATTTGTTTTTAGTTCATCAAATATAGCCATTGCACAGGAGACATCATGTAGCGTATCTCAAGAATAACTTGTCATTCATCTATTGATTTTCTAGTCACCTTATACAGAGTTTCGGACTTTTGTGCATCCACCAAATATTCTTATCCAAATATCCCCACGAGTCTTCAAGAGGAGGTTGGCAGATATCCTTCTCAGCGCAAACCATCAAGGGAAACGAACTGCAGGCACTCCTCGCCCTCTTACCACAACCTGAGTGGCGTCAGCAATTTTTTGAGTGTGACCCTGCGACCATCAGGGCTTATGTGACCAGTCTTCAACAACTTCGGACAAATGCCCATTTCCTGCCATGTCTACGATGAACCAAATGGGTGGAATGCGGCACCCCAATGGAAAAAATCATGCTCAACAACTGAATTGGCCAACGATAAACTCCGAGCATGGCTGGACAATGACTATAGATGCTCAAAGGGCTCTCAACAAATTTTCCATGGAGTATTTCAATTGCCCAGATCCAACAGTCCGCGCAATAGCAACTTACGTCTAGGACTTGGAGTATCTGATGACCATCAAGACCAAGTGGGATAATTTTCTCCCACCCATTTGTTTTGATCTGAATAAAGCATTAGCTTCAGATCGCGTGGAGGATTAGTTGCCAATCGCTCATGTATATTACCAAGCCAGCCTTTTGGGCCACCCTTGGGCGAGCCGCTTTCAAGCTTGGATCAATCAACGATGGATCACCGGCGGACTTGAAAGATATTGGCAGAATCACCTTCATGGAAAACGTGACGTCATACCTGATCAACCAACGATGAGCCAAGCGCTCACTTTACTGAACTGGCAGAGTGCCGAGGGACAGACACTACTTCAGGTTGTGGGTCCTATTGGGGGTATTCCCAACATAGAGCGAATAAAAGAAAATAAGTCAATAAATGTGCTGTGAGGGCATGGCTTCTTGCGCGTATAAGCCCATGACCCAAGGAGCACACAAGGTAATTGTAAATAGAAATAATGGACTTGGGCCCCTTGTAATTAAAATAAAACTTGAGGCCCAAAGTCATTTTAAACTTAGAAGTTTAGTATTTTAGAGTTGGGTCCAACTTTGGACTCACATGAATCTTGTGAATTCTAATGTACTTTTTGTGGACCCTTGGATTAAGTTGGGTCCAAGATGAATGGTTAGGATCGATGTACATATTAGCCAATAGAATTTTGGGGCAAGGGCCTTTCCCATTTATAAAAAAACACCATTTGTACTTTATTTTTCATGCTTAATGAGAAGGAGGAGACTCTACTATTTTGGAGAGCCAAAGCATCCTCATTTGCTAAGCACTCATGCTAATGCTATTGTTATGTTTTCCATTTGCTTTTCATTTTCTTGTTATTGTTTTAGTAGTTATGGTTTTCCATTAGCATGCATCTTGAGCATTTGAGCTAATCTCTCTCTCCACTCTCTCTCTCTCTCTCTCTCTCTCTCTCTCTCTCTCTCTCTCTCTCTCTCTCTCTCTCTCTCTCTCTCTCTCTCTTTGCCTCTCTATCTCTTCTCTTCTTCTCTTTCCATTTCACCCAAAACCATGTTGAATGCTAGTTTAGTGAGGAGAGTTAGTTGGGGTAGTGTTAGAGGAGAGTAGAGTTAAGTGAAAAAGTAGAGATCAAATAAAAGCAGCATCTTAGCATAGTTAGACTCCTATCCAAGTGTTCTAACCGAATGCTGGGTACTTTGAATCTAGACCCAAAAATAGTAGGATTAGCGTTTTGGTGGGGAAGCCAAGTGGCCAAATAGGGTTTGGACCTAAAGATTGAGTGTATCCACTGCCACAAGAAGGGTCATGTAGCCATCGATTGTCGCCTGAATCCGAGGAACAAATTAGCACAGAACAGACAAGAGAACAACAACAGTTCATCCTATGTCGAGGAGCCTGAGAGCTCAAAGATGGGCGAAGAGAGACCGAACAGAAATTGTTCGATTGTCTACATCTGTGAAGACGTGTGTGCAGCGTCAACATCTGACACACATGAGGTGATCCTAGATTCAGGATCCACCTCACACTTTGTGACATCAAGACGAATCATGTCTGATTTCAGAAGTGCTGATCCTTCAAGATTCATTGTTCTTGGAGATGGATCCAAACATCAAGTAAACGGTATTGGTTCACCGTGGCTCAACACCAATGGCAGAGACAGATGGCTCGAAGACATTTTGTTCATGTCTAGACTGCAGCAAGACTTGCTTTCTGTGGCAAGAATAGCAGATGCAGGGATTCGTGTGACATTTTCAGACGAAGCATGCAACATGATTGACACCAATACTAGTACCCTGATCGCTCAAGGCAAAAGAAAAGGTAATCTATATCATCTGAAGGTACGCCTACCTGCAGATCAGGTGCATCAGACTCATGATGACTCCCCAGACACTCTGTGGCACATAAGACTATGCCACATGAACTCAATAGCACTTTACCAAGCAAGTCATCATGGAGTGATAACAGGGGTCAGCATCTCGAATGCAACCAGTTTGACCACTTGTGATGCATGTTTGAAGGGTAAGATGTCGTGCACTCCATTCGTCAAAGACTCCTACAAAACGACCAAGATTCTAGAGTTAGTGCATTCTGACATCTGTGGGCCTTTCAATGTAATCTCAGTAGGAGGCTCAAAATATTATATAACCTTCATTTATGATTATAGCAAATTTGTCAGAGTGTACTTTATTTAGAATAAATCTGAAGCACTTGATAAATTCACAAAATACGTGAATTGGGCTGAGAGATGTACAGGCAACAAAGTGAAGCAGTGGAGAATACATCTCGAATCGTTTCACTGACTTCTGCAATGATCGTGGCATCATTCGTTGAAGGACTGCAGCCTACACACCGCAGTAGAATGGTGTTGCAGAAAGAAAGAATAGGACCCTGATGGAAGCTGCCAGATGTATGATGGCCTACTCGAAAGCTCCAAGGGTACTGTGGGCTGAAGTAGTAGCTACTGAGTTAGGTAGATTTATATGTGTTGGCATGCAAAATGTTAGGTGACATTGCAAAGTTAGGTAGAATGATCTACACATGTCTAGTTTATCTAGGAAAACGATATGCAATCCATGCCACTTCATGCATGTAGTTTGAGATGTGGATCTATGATAGTAGAGTCAACTAAATGATGTGGATCAACCATTGATCACATGCAAATCCACCTTGGAACTCGAGCCTCATCATGTAAGGTTTTTTGGCTACTTTCCACATTGTAAGTTTTTGATGAGAATTGAGATTTCTCTCTCTACATGAGTTTTATTGGTTGCACATTCTCTCTCTACCCGAGAGCAAGGCAAGTTTCTCCATAATGAGCACTTAGAAACTATTTTGGTC